>JAPKLW010006954.1:0-16101 GCA_026898455.1 Plectranthus barbatus
TGGCCTTAGAGGAGGAGTTATAGGAGTCTAACACAGAAGTGTGTTACGAATTTCGGTATGAAGGCTGAGTATTTGACAGCTTCATTAGCTTTGCAAGAAGCAGTATAACTCCAGTGCTATCCTCTAGAGGTGTCTGTTTTGAGTTTGCCTAATAAAATCACATGGAATTGTGATCATGTTGGTGCAATGACAAACTCAAGGGAACCAAAGACTCACAAGGTGGTGAAACACATAGGATGTGTGGTATCACATCATACGAGAAATCGTGACAAGAGGTGACGTGAATGCAGTGGGAGTGATTGACAGTATAAACATACTTAATACTTTGATAAAGAAATGGTATTATGCTTTAAGTATAAGTGGGAGATTGTTGGGATTATATACTGAAAGCATATATGATTAAGTGTTTTGTACACTGGTCTTCATATATGTGTTGCTACAACAATGCTCGCTGTCTGATGAAACAAACATACAACGAATCATAATATCCTATTATCTCGCCCATAGGGATGACCATATGGTGTGTGAGATCACAGAGGATCATATGAGTCATTTGACCTAGCGAGATATAAACAGTATTACAGCTGAGACAGTCCCTGGATAGGCTGTCGGTCTAAGATGCGGCACATCGGTTCATAAGTGAGCTTATCCTAGCTACTTGATGTGTCGGTACATGTTTATGTATTGATGGGATCAACAGTGGGATGTGCCATTCTCATTGACATATGAATGAGCCAGATCCCTAACATACTTCCTATGATCTTAAACCTAACTGAAGGATAAGGGGCACATACACATTGACCACACTTTGATTTACCATGGTGGCGAGTCTTACATGTACTCTAATACTCGTATTTTGGGTGTTGTCAATTTGTGTGTGGCCTGCTTAGGCTGGACGTTTAGGTAAACATATCTGTTTCAGGATGGTGACATTCCCTGAGGAGCTCACAAGGTTCATTATGCTAAACCCTGCAGGTTGAATTATTTAATTCAGGCATAAGTGAAAAGGAGTGAGTGGTATTACTCAGGAAATAAGAGATTAATTAATTATGGTTGATTGTCATAAGCCAAATTAATTAATGAATGTCTAAAACCTTAAATATGTGGATCATGTTAGTTTGGTGCAACCCGTTCCTAATAACATGGTAATAAAGGGGCGAGTCAGCATTGTTACCGTGGTGAAGGTTAAAACAATGTTTTATTAATTAATTATGTTCTGGGTTGAACAAGGAAGGATTAATTAATAAAGAGGACCCACTTTATTATTTGCATCTAGTCCTTGGTTTGGCCCACGAACTGCTCAAGCCCATTAGGGTTAGGGTTTCTCAAAATTCTAACACTATCTATAAGCCTTCTCTCTATCAGATCATTAAGTCTTTTCAGTAGATTCAGTAAAAAGAGAGAGAAACGACGGCGGCTGATCTGAGGGAGAATTTGATCGATTTCTCCAGATCTCGGATCCAACTTGGTAGATAATCCTCACCAAATTTCCAAGGAGCAAGGGAACAGATCAGAAGATCAGATCTGTAGGAACAACTGTCCACCGCCATTGTTCAGATTCAGATCCAGATTTACTTCATCGTTTTATTCTCCGATCTAAATCTGTAGATCAAACGGTGAAGATCAGGTATTCCTAAATTCCATCCTCTGCAATTAATTTTGTAGGAGCATGCATAGGATCGCATGGTTTATTTAATTGAAATTTATTCCTGATATCCTAAGAACGATCCTTGACAAGAATTTAATTAATGGCAACTCATGTTGCCCATCATAGACTCAAACCCTACATAAAGAGCACGTGAAACTCAAGGAGAGCTCAAAGACATATTGAAAATTCCTTAAAGTATCGATCAACATTCAGTATGAGGAAACTTAAATCTAAGTTCCTCGAACTAAAACTGAGTCTGACAATAGCATGTGAAAAGTACATTGCCATAGTCAAAAGTAGTTTAGAGCAGAGCAGAGCAGGTTGCGACAATCAGAAAAGAATGGGCAATGATTGAACGAGATTATCTTTGTCTCTAACGGATGAATCTCTGAGTCTAACGGGCAAAATTTCAAATCATTGACCAACCCATCTATAAATTCGAGTCAACCTCGACAGAAATGCACACCTGAATCTCTCAAAAAGCTAAGCCAAAATTTTGCTAAACTGAAAAGTCAACAATTGTAAAAGCTCTATGAAATTCTGTGTTTTGTCACAAGGCTTAAATCTTTCCAACTTAAACTATACTTTCCGTGTATATATCTGAGTACACGAGGCTAAAGTTCTCAAGCTTAAGCTACCTTACTTGGTGTTTATTACTTTTCAAGTAATAAACACAGCAGTCAGTATTCTACTCTGGAATACTGATTCCGACGGGCCTTTACCAACAACTTGAAGTTCTGGGAAGAACCGTAAACATCCAACCATCCAGATTGAAGGCTACAAGGTGTGTCCTCACTTCAAGCTGAAGAAGAAGCAGACTAAGTTTCTGGGCGAGTGACCTAGCATATCGAAGGATGGAGGTTTCCGACGGGCTAGGATAGATTGTGAGGAACTTTGTAATCTGAACTTTAGTGGATTCCCGATTAAGTTTGAAAGAGTGGACGTAGGACATAAGGCTCTGAACCACTATAAAATATCCTGAGTCATTTATCAATTTCCTTAAGTTTTCTGCATATTAAGTGTTCGTTCATACTTGAAATCTTCAATACTTTCTAATTATTGAAGTGTATACTTAGAACCTGAAACTTAAGCTTACCTTGAGCTAAAACTGAGTTTTCCTGAAACAAAAAACTGAGTCTGAAAGTTAGTTTTCATAACTGCAAGATCCTTTTAAAACTTTTGTTGCATATAATATATCTCTAATTTTGGGACCATCACTTCACCTATAAATGCTGGAGGATTTCAACAGAAGGTTACTTACTAAACACGAACCAAGCTTATGTTTTTCAAAGAGCAGAAACTCTGCCAAATTCACGACTTAATGTTAGAAGCTTTCAAGCTATTTTGTATGTCACTCTAGTGAACACGAGACTCAGAACAATTTGTTCTTGCGTTATTCCCTTGGTAATCTTTCCCTCCAAGAAAGATTACAACAGTCAAGTATGTCTAGTACATTAACTCCTACGAGCATTCTTGCCGCAAGCTGATAGTTTCGGTAAAACTTTAAACATCTTATTCCGGCAACGAGGAGGCTTAGTGGAGTGCCCACACTCCGAGGATCTGCGAAGTGAAGGACGAGCAAGGACTAGGCGAGTGATTTTGTGGATCGGTGAACAAGGCATTCACCGACAAGCGATAGTCGTAGGAGCACCTATGTAATCCTGAACTTAGTGGATTTCCAGACTACGAGTCCGAAGAGTGGACGTAAGACCTTTAGTGTCCGAACCACTATAATCATTTGTCTTGTTTATCGCTTTCAGATTATCAGCTTACTTATCCTTGAAACTCAACAATCAAGTGTTGTAGCATAATACTGAAACTGACTCTAAGCATACTCAGGTTTAAGTACCAAACTAAGATTTGACAGATCAAACTGATAAGCAACCATCAGTTTGGATAAGTGCAAGTTCATTAAACAAATTATTTATGTTGTGCATTTACGATTACTCTGAAAAATTGGGACCAATATTTAATGTTGATGTAATTTTTTTAAGGAGGTGACAAAATTGTTATCATATGAAAATTCTTTGCTTTAGTATATTAGTAGATGTATAACTTTGGATTCCTTAATCGTTACCCATTTTCATTTGGTATAATTGCTAAGTTGATATGAATGAAATGAATAAATATAACTTAACATGGTATTAAAAACTCACATACCAATACTCCGATCTAGCCAATTGTACTCCATTTTATACAATACTCCCTCTGTCCCGCCAGATTAGTCCATATTTCCATTTTCGTCTGTCCCACTAGATTAATCCACTTTCCTAAAATGGAAAAAAATCTTCTCACACTAATAAAATATTAATTCCACTACACTCACAAACATTGATTTTTGTGCCGAAATCAAATTGGACTAATCTAATGGGACGGAGGGAGTAATATTTTATTTAATAGTTATAAACAAATAGGATGTCATTTTTCTTGTTCGAATATGGTCTCTAAAATTACAAGGTCGACCATGCTCATTTAATCCAAATTATGCAAATAGTATATCAATTGGGATTATACATCTCAATTAGGAATTATTACATTTTAATTCAGGTTTATTTGTTCCAATTAGGACTTATAGGAGCTAAATTATAATTCTTCATCTCAATTATAATTGAATTTTACATGAAACTTGTATACATACATATGAAATATTCTTATCTAAACATCTTAAATGAAAATTAGGAATATACAATTTTAACTTTATATATCAATTATATTATGTATCTATGAGAAAAATGAGTAAGCAGAATCGTCCAATATAAAAATACATTAAGCCGTTTAATGCAAGAGTGAGAAACGCATATGGGTAGATGCAATTAAGAGAGATTTTGGTTGTTGGTGTTGAATGTAATAATGTCGCATGACTCGCATTAATATTATTTATATCATTGAGCGAAAGTTGGAAGGGCGTTTGTACGTATGTATAGTTTAAATCTTATTACTCGATTTAAATTTGTATTTAATTATATGCACTTATTAACTAGTTATTTCATTAGTGGATAGCATATATATATATATATATATATATAGTAGTGATCATATAATAAAAGACTTTCCCATGTTAAATGAGAATGAACCTGGGCTGTTTAATTTTCTAGATCGACGCACCAGATTTTCTCATTCCTTTTATTAATTCGCACGTAATTATTAAAAAAGGGTAACATAGTAATTGTTGTTTTAATTTTGATAACCGTCTTCTCTATTTTAGATATAAACACCCTCTCTCTCTTAATTTTTTCTTTCCGCCCATTATAATCAAACGATTATATCTTTCTCGATTCAAATCTATTTTTTACGAATCATATATCAAATTAAACGTATTCTTACCGATTCATATGACATCCATATTGAATATGTTAAATTTAGAAGATTCGCACGAAAATCTTGATTTCATATTCAACTGATATATGTTCTTCATTATATTTACGTTCAGGATAAAAAATACATCAATTACGCATAAAAAATGTTCACAAATATTTGCATTTTTTGCATCAAATGATGCATTATTAACTTGAATACGATGCATTTTTATTCTAAAGCATATGCATTTTTGTATTCATATTGAGTGCATTTTTCGTATTGATTATATGCTGCAGTTTTATGCCTAAAATATTACATTTTTTACATTGAACGTATGCATATTATGTTTTATGAACTGCACGAAATGAAATTCTTGAATATACATTTTTTACAATTTTGTATTCATATTGAGTGCATTTTTTGTATTGATTATATGCTGCAGTTTTATGCCTAATGTTGAGGTTCGATTTCATGAGAAATGGAGCCCTTGAGACTTTTACAAAAACATAGCATATAACAACGAGAAATAACGATAACAAACGAGAATTAAAGACAGAAACTAGATAAACAACGAGTGAAACGAGGCGAATAGATTATCGTTTAAAAAGAAAGAGAATCTGTAGAAAATTTGACAGAGTTACGGCTAAGTTTCGCTAGGAGAGAATGACCACAAAAAATGAGCTTCCTGCCCCTATTTATAGACAAGATAGGGGTAGGCAGGCAGCGGCTAACCCTACGCATTGAGCTGCAACGACTCGCCGTAAATAACGGACCGGTTGCGGGTTTTCTGGGGGAGGTTAGGGTTCCAACGATCGGGCGCCGCCAGCGAGCTAGGGTTTCTCTTCTTTGACCGTCTCGATATCGACGCGTTCATCTCCTCGGTGACGAAGCGCTCAGCTCCTCGATAGCGAGGCCTTGACTTAGGCAGATTCAACATCTTGTTGGCTTTGGTGAGCCAATCTTCTGGGTTGGGCTTATTTGCACGGGCCGACTTATCTACTGGGCCTGGGCTCGTGGGCCTGGCCCCAACAATAGCCCCTTTTGGTTGCAGGGTCTGTCCGGGACAGGTCGTGGAAACAAAAACTATGAGTTGAGACTCGATACAGAGTGCGAAAATTCGAGGTGTCTAAGAGACTTCCCTCGGGCCCAGGAGATACTTCCTGAGAGAGTAACTCTGCCAGGGAGTAGCCGGGATACTACTCCCGGTCAATACGAAGGTTCCTGGGAAATGCAAGCGTATGACCATTCGGGGATACCGGGGTATCGTCCCGCGGGTCAAAGCGTGAGTCCGGGGGTCACGCAGGTCAGAATCATTCCTGAGAACGTTCTCTTGCAGGGAGCGGTGCTCCCATGCGTGCACTCTGTTTGGGCTCCGTAGAGCACTAGCAGGATGAGTTATGGCGGACCGTGGGACACCTGATGAATTCCCGTGGGGAGGTCTCACGTTCCCGTAGAGGGTGTCGATCGCCTTATAGCTCTCCCTGCTGGGGAATTTGGTTGCTCGGGGCTTCTTCCCTGCGGTTCGTATCCGAACCGTTATACGGGTCAGTGGCGAGCCTCGTGGGGCCTCGACATCGACCCGTGGCTTTTGGCAGTTTTTGATTTTGCCGCCCTGCTGATGGCAAAATCGTAAATATGCAGAACTTTTTGGGTAAACTGGAGGAGGTGAACGGTTTTGTTGCATAAATAGGCGAACGGTTCTCCGTTTCGCCACTTTCACTTCCGACTTTAAGTTTTCGCTTTCCTTTCGATTACTGCGACTCCGGTGGCTGTGATTGTGACTGCTCCGACGATTAGTCCGGCATTTTGACCGATACTCCGAACGTTAACAAGGTAATTTTTGGCTATTCACGTCTCATTCCTCCGCGTTTCTCTTGCTTTCGAATTATGGATTTGGGTTGATTATTCGCTGTTGTGGGGTTGCCGTTATTCTTGATTATCTTCGTTCTTGGGCTTTAGAGAGTTTCTGACTATCTACTCATGTCTGTTTTTTCCTTCATTTTGACCGATTATATTGGCTTTGAGTGATGCCAAGAATCCGAGATTTGTGAACTGTTTCTTTCTTTTTGTCCGCGATCATATTTGCCTTGATGTTGTTTTTGTCTGTGTTATCGTCTGTGGGTTGGCGTATCGTGAGGCGGCTTGTTTGGTATTTCATCGTGTTCTCGAGTGAGCGGTCGCGTGCATGGAGTATTCGGTTTGGGTTGCTTGCTTCCTCTGATTTGTGTGCGTACGTTCCCCTCTTTTTTCTTATTTTGCGGGTTTGAGGTTCTTCCCCATTTCTTCGCTTGCGTGTGTTTTTTTTTCTTCGTTCGTTTGTGGGGGACCTCTATTTTTGCTGCGTCAAAATTTGTTTTGGTGTTGATTTGTTTCAGTTTAGTTGTTGGGTGATGAGATCGTCAGTAGAGATTTGGGAGGAGGAGTCCTCTCCTTCCGGCTCTGCAGAGGCGGAGATTGGAGGGTTGATTAATGAAGAAGAGGTCGACTCCGAGGGGGGTCGGTTCATACGCGAGCCTCCCATCGAAGATCTCGAACCCGAGGACATGTCTGAGACAAGAGAGTATGAGGGCCCGGGAGGAGATGACGAAGGAGACAGCGAAGGTTCGTACGAATCGATTGAGGTGGACCGGTCTTTCGTCAAGAAGGACCAGGTCATACCGGATGATCCAGTGCGGACGGTGGTATCGCTTGCTACGGAGGACGACGTGAAGAGACATTCGATGGGGGTAGCGTGTCACAAGATGGTCTACACTCTTCCGAGCCGTGCGGATAGATGCGATCATCCGCCGCGACCCGATGTGGTTGCTTTCTTCCTTCCTGTGATCCGCTATGGGATAGGGGTGCCGGCTCATGCCTTCTTTCGAGCGGTCCTCCAGTCGTATGGATTAGCTCCCTTCCAACTCGCGCCGATCGCCTGGTGTCATATGCTTGGGACCTTGTTGGTCTTCTTCGATGCTGGCCTCGGGTACCCGACCCTTCGAGAGTGGCATTTCTTGTATCGGTTGGGTCGGTATCCTGCCGGTTATTATTACTTTTCGAAGAGGGACTCGTTAGCTGAGGCAATGATTACGAAGTGCGCCCAGAACACACCGAAGTGGAAGAATCAATGGGTGTGGTTGGAGATGAGTCATTCCGACCCCGAGATTCTGGCAGAGGGCGGTGTGCCCATAAGTGCGATTCTTGATTTGATTGGTCTCGTGAAGCGCTTCCTTGTTCTATGTTTAACGCGTGCTCATTGTTTTTGTAGGATACAAACAAACTGTTCTCACGTCCGAGGAGGATTCGAGGATAGAGATCGCCTATTCTCGAAAGAATCGTACTTACGCTTCGGTTCACGGAAAGAGGAGTGTCGGCGCCGAACATTGGTGTAATTCCAGAGGCAAGAAGGAGATTCTTCCAGCTGATATGGCCGGGTTGAGCCCGCAAGACTTGTTGGCCGCGATGATGTCCCAGAAGAGGCCCCGGGAGGTGAGTACTTCTTCCCCGACCGATGATCAGCCTCCAAGCAAGAAGACTACTACTGAGGCTCTTCAGGTCGGAGGTACGCGAGGTTCGGGGTCGACCTTGAAGGATGCCGCTGGCGGTGGTTCGGGTGTTGTCGTCACTCCCCCTTCGCCTTCCCGCAGGTCCTCGCCTCTGAGGAGGGAGGGTCGAGACGAACGAAGGAAGAAGAAGGTGCAAGATTCGGGCACCGACTCGAGGGCTAGGTCGGAGCCGACTAGACAGTCAGGTCAGGGCGAGCTTGTGTTAAGTGGCTCGGGCCCGATCGATATTGCCTTTTCCACTACTGCTTACTCTATTCGGGTCAAGCGTATATTGGATGGGGATATCAAGGCCGACGACTTTGATAGCGCGTACGCTCGGGAGGCTTTCACCATGGAGATGATCATGCATAAGGTTAGGAATTTTCTCAAGTTCGTGTTTCGGTTCCTTTCTGAGCTCATCCTTTTGTTGCAGACGACTCAGAAATTCGCCATCTACACCGAGGGTTTGATCCGATCGCTCGATTCGGCGAGTGAGGGTGCGAGCCAATCTCGCAAAGAGCTTGCCATCGAACGCAAGAAAAGGGCCGACTTGGCCGACAAGTTCTCTTCGGTTTCCACTGATCTTAAGAATTCAAAGCTGGAGAACACCTCCCTCCGGAGTAAGTACGAGGAAATGAAGAAGGAGAGATCGGACCTCGAACTTCGAAGCAAGGTGCTCGAGGATGAACTGAAGAAGGCCATGGATGAGTTCGAGGCTTCTTCCGCCAAGAAGGATATGGAGTTGGAGTCTTATAAGCTCAGATTCAGAAAGGGCCAAGAGGAGAGGCTAAGTGATCAGAAGAAGCATGAGGCAGAGGTCGAAGCTCTTAAGGCGGGAACGGGGGTCGACATGGAGCTCCTCGTGGCTAATCCCTCTTTCAAGTCGACTTTCGATCTCTTGGTCAAGATGGTGACTGGCTCGATTTGCGCTCTTGTTGGTCGGAGGTGTCCAGGGTTTGATCTAGGCAACATCACTCGGCCCCCGACTCCCCCTCCTACTCCTACCGACGACCCGATAGTCGAGCCCCTTGTGATGTTCGAGGCCGAACCGGTTAAGGCGATTGAGGCTGAGAAGAGCCGTGAGGAGGTGGAGGCCGAGTCCTTCCTGAATGAAGATGCTACCGACGGTACTGAGAAGAAGGATGACGGGGATGGTCAAGTGTAGATTGCTTTTGTTGAATTTCTGATCTATATTTCTGTACTTGGTGTAAAATGTATTTCTCTTTTGATGTGTGATCGTTGATTTTGCACCGAACTATAATACTTTGATTTGATTGTTGTTCCACCATTTTTCTTGTTGCTATCGCTTTGTAACCTGCTTCATATTTACCCGTGTTGGGGTCGAGGTGTTGAGGGGATCGACGTCGAGCCGCTGAACTCGTCGACTCCGATCTGCCCTCTTTGCTGTGAAGCGAACAAGGAAGGGTCAGGTTGGGCATCGCCCCTCCGACGCTCAAGTTAGTAGAGGTATTTTGAAGAAAAGAATGTAATGATGAAACGTAAATATAAGGTAGAGAAAGCGTATCTGTATACTAGTGATAGTATTTTTTCAAATGTTTGACATTCCAACTGTTTTGCAACTCTCTTCCTTCTAACGTTTCGAGCTGGTAAGCCCCGTGCCCTATTATTTTGGATATCCTGTAGGGGCCTTCCCAGTTTGGTGCCAGCTTTCCGGCTCCTGACTCCTTTGTATTCTGGAACACCCTTCTTAGGACTAGCTCACCGTCCCGGAAACTTCTAAGCTTTAGCTTCTTATTGTAGAAGCGTTCTACTTGTAACCGTCGCCTGAAAGCTTTGACCGTAGCTTCTTCTCGTACTTCGTCTATGAATTCAAGGTTTTTCTGTAGTAGGTTTAGGTTTTTTTCTCTGCTTGTGAATTCTACTCTCGGGCTGCAAGCGATAACCTCGATGGGCGCTACGGCTTCAGCCCCATATGCTAGCGAGAAAGGTGTGGCTCCAGTCGCGGTTCTTTGTGTGGTTCTATAGGACCAGAGGACTGCAGGGAGTTCTTCTACCCATCTTGATCCGTGTGGGCTTAGTTTCTTCTTCAGGGTATCCATTATCATTTTGTTAGTGGATTCTGCCAGGCCGTTTGCTTCGGGGTACCGGGGTGTCGAGAATACTAATCTTATCCCATAGGTGCTGCAGAAAGCTTGCATTCTTTCACTGACAAATTGTCTTCCGTTGTTGGTGCGTATCTCTTTCGGGACTCCAAAAAGGCATAGGACGTGCTTCCACAGGAATTTAATGACCTCGAGGTCTCGGGTTCTTCCCAATGCTTCGCCTTCCACCCATTTGGTGAAGTAATCCGTTACCATCAGGATGTGGTCTTTTTGCCCGGTCCCTTTTGGGAGAGGTCCTACTAGGTCCATGCCCCAGACCATGAACGGCCAGGGCGTAATTGACGCATGGAGTGGCTCTGCGTGTTTGTGCGTTGACGTTTCAAAACGTTGGCAGCTGTCGCATCTCTTAACGTAAGCAATGGCGTCTTTTTTTAGGGTAAGCCAATAAAATCCGGCGGTGATTACCTTATGGGACAATGATCTGGCCCCAGCGTGATTCCCGCAATCTCCTTCGTGAATTTCTGCAAGCACGTTTTCGGTTTCTGGTAGCGCAATGCATCGGACGAGGGGTCCTCTGAATGATCGTCGGTATAATCTGTTGCTAATTAGGATGAATCGTGCGGCCAATCTTTCTATCTTGACCAACTCATTCCTGTTGCCAGACGGGGTTTCTCCGCTTAGGTACTGGACGAGAGGGTGCCTCCAATCATTTTCGTCTTGGTCAACAGGTGCGATACTGTTCCGAGTGGAGACGGATGGCACTAGTAACCAAATCTCAGGGATTGGGCGAATGTTTAGGGAGGAGCTAGTGGTAGCCAGATTTGCTAGGGCATCTGCTCTGGCGTTCGACTCTCGGGGAATATGGCGGAGGTCCCATTCTTCCATCTTTTCCTTCAAGCTCTCGATGAGAGAGTGGTATAGCCTTAGGCGATCTTCTTTTACGGCATAAGTGCCATCTAACTGGTTGACCACTAGTTGGGAGTCGCTTTCAGCGCGGACTCTACGAGCCCCGAGTTCTAAAGCTAGTTGGATCCCCTGGATGAGTGCCTCGTATTCAGCCTCGTTATTTGTGGTCGAGAAGTCCAAGCGTATGGCTCGTTCGTAACTCTCCCCTTGAGGATCTGTCAAGACTACTCCGGCTCCGTTGCCATGGACGTTGCTTGCTCCGTCAACTTTTAGAGACCAAACCCCGGCATCGTTGTCGGCCTCCGTCATGTGTGCCACTTCACATTCCGCTTTAAGTTGTAGGTTGGTGGAGAAGTCGGCTAGCACTTGCGACTTGATGGCAGTTCTTGGTTCATACTGAATTCCGTAGCCACCTACCTCTACTGCCCATTTGAGTAGTCTTCCTGATAGGTCGGGTTTCGATAATACGGCCCTTATGGGGTAGGCCGTGATTACTTTGATAAGGTGTGCCTCAAAGTACGGCCGCAGTTTCCTTGCAGCATTTATTAGAGCCAGCGCGAGTTTTTCTAGGGCGGTGTATCGGGTTTTCGCATCTAGTAAAGATTTACTAGCATAATGCACCGGGTGTTGCCTGCCATCCATTTCGCGTACTAGAACGGCTCCGACCGCGTGATCCGACACGGATAAGTAAAGCAATAGAGTCTCGCCCTCAACCGGTTTAGATAGCAACGGTGGGCTCGCCAGATAAGCTTTCAATTCCTCTAGCGCCTTTGCACAATCTTCGGTCCATTCGAACCGCTTTCCTTTTCGTAAGATGTTGAAGAAAGAATGGGTCCTTTCAGAGTAGCGTGATATGAAGCGGCTGAGGGCTGCGAGACGTCCAGTCAGCTTCTGGACTTCTTTTGGTGACTTCGGATGCTCTATGCTCTGAATGGCCCGAATCTGTGTTGGATCTGCTTCGATTCCCCTTTGGGTTACCACGTGATCAAGAAATTTGCTGGAGGATACCCTAAATGAGCACTTCGCCGGGTTTAGTTTCATGTTGTATTTCTCCAAGGTCTGGAACGCGTCTTCTAGGTGGGTCACGTAATCCTGTGAGCTTAGTGATTTGACGAGCATGTCATCAATGTAAACTTCCATGGTTTTTCCGATCTTATCCTTGAACATGGAGTTAACAAGGCGTTGATATGTTGATCCTGCGTTTTTTAACCCAAAGGGCATCACTTTGTAGCAATAGATGCCCTTACTAGTGATGAAGGCAGTCTTTTCCTGATCGGCCGGGTGCATCTGTATCTGGTTGTATCCTGAAAAAGCGTCCATGAAACTCAGAAGCTCGTGTCCCGCCGTTGCGTTGACGATGGCATCGATGTGCGGTAGGGGGTAGGGATCTTTCGGATAGGCCTTATTTAGGTTTGTAAAATCGATACAGACCCGGTTCTTTCCATTTTTCTTTTTGACGACTACCACGTTGGCGAGCCAGGTGGGGTAGTGTACCTCTCGAACTGAGCCGATATCAACGAGCTTTTGAACTTCCTCGTTTATTGTCTGGTTCTTCTCTGCGGAGAATTTGCGTCTTCGCTGTTGCACGGGGCGGCAGTTGGGATCAACTTGAAGACGATGCATGATGATCGAGGGGTCGATCCTGGTCATGTCCCGGTGCGACCAGGCGAAATGTGGGCTTTGCTTTGGAGAAATTCCACGAGGGCATTTCTGGTGGCGGCAGGAAGCTCCGCTCCTATGAAGGTGGTACGCGTCGGATCCGACTCATCAATCTTCACTTCTTCGAGCTCTTCGACCTCGGGTTTGATGATGGGATTCGCTGGTGAACCGTGTTGCTGCGCGCAGACGGCTCGGAAGCTGGCGTAGTAACAATCCCTTGAGGCCTTCTATTCGCCTCTGATGGTCTGAATTCCCCAGGGAATGGGGAATTTGAGCGCCTGATGATATGATGAGGGCACTGCCCTGAGTTCGTGGATCCAGGGCCTTCCCAGAATTGCGTTGTGCGCGGAGACGGTGTCCACTACCTGGAACTTAACGTCTAGATTCATGCCCCCGCAGTACACGGGTAAGGTGATCTCTCCCAAAGTTCGCTGTTGATCCCCATTGAACCCGTAGAGGGTCATGGTGACTGGTTCCATTTTGCTCATTGGGACTTGCATTTCCTTTAGCGTTCGAAGGAACATGATATTTGCGGAGCTACCATTGTCCACGAGCAACCTCTTTACTTGTCAGTTGGATATCAGAAGTGAAATAACGAGTGCATCGTGGTGTGGATGAACGAGTCCCGGCATATCATCAGCGGTGAACTCGATTATTTCGTGCTGTTGTACGAGGCAAATGTGATTGGTTTCTTGGTTGAGGATTCGACGAGCTCTCTTGGCTGCTGAGCGCGACCTTCCACTGATCTCTGACCCTCCGGTGATGACATGGATTGTCCGCTCGGCGGGGGGTGGTTTATTCTGCAGTTCAGTGCTTGTAGGAGGGTTAGCTTGTCGACCCCTAGTCCATGTGTTCTTCCCTTTACTGGTGAGATACTCAGTAAGGAATCCTTTCTTTAGCAATTCGAGGACTTCTAGACGTAATGCCTGGCATTCCTCAATTTTGTGGCCGTGATCGTTGTGGAAACAGCAGTACTTGCTCGTATCCCTCGTCTTTGGGTCGGACTTCATCTTGGCGGGCCACTTCACGGCGGTGCCGAGCCCCTTGAGTACGTTATTGACCAGGTAGTTCTGGTCGATGTTGAGGCCATAAGGTACTTCTCCAGCTCGGGGTGTTCGACTATAAGGGTGGTCCCATCACGACCGACGCTCGTTCCTGAAATCTTTTCGACCCACGTATCTCGAACTTGAGGAACCTGCCCTCAATCGATCGCCTCGGTACTGACTAGAGAGCTCATAAGCTTTCTTTTCATTCATCCGTGCGATACGATTTGGCTCGTCTTCTTCCCAGTAGATCTCGGCCCAAGCCTGTGAGAGGACAGAGTCCATGTCATAGCAGGGGTGGCTCATCAGGTCGCGGTAGAGCTTCGAGGATACGTCTAAACCATTTTTGAAGGCGAAGACTGCCGTCAGGGGCGGACAGTTCGGTATTGAGGCGAGTTCTCGGTTGAAACGCCCGACGTATGACCTCAGCGATTCCCCTTTCTTTATGTGTATGCTGTTGAGCGCGTCCGGGTGCTTTGCCACGCGCCTGCAATTTGAGTATTGCTTTCTGAAAGCCATGTGAAGCTCGGAGAACGTCGAGAATGAGCATCTTGGTTGGTTAACGAACCACTGGAGAGCAGGGCCGGTCAGGCTCGACCCGAAGCTTTTGCACATACATGCCTCGCGAAGTTTGCCAGGGATCGAGGTGGTTAGCATCTTCTGTTTGTAGAGAGCAATGTGGTCCTCCGGATCGGTCGTTCCGTCATAGAGCTGGAATAAGGGTGGCACGAATCTTATCGGGACATCCGTATTGGTAATGTCGGGTGTGAAGGGTGAGTCGGCGTAGCTGTCGCGTGGTATCAGAGCATCTGGCGCTCTTACTCCTGGGATTCGAGAGATGAGTTTTTCGAAGTTCGCCATCCGGGCCTCGAGACGTTTCTCGTACTCACTCTGCGGGCGCTCGATGATGAGGCGCTCCATTGATTTACTAGTCGTTGCCCCTGCGAGCCCGCTCCCAAGACCTAATCCTGCAGGCGTATTTGGGTTGTCAATTTCGTCCAGGTCGAAGGCCAGGTTCTTGCGAGGGTTGGGCGGCTTCTCGCTAGTGAGGGGTTCCTCGATTAAGGGTTGCTTTTTGCTCGCGCTATCCTTGCGAAGCTGCTCATTCTCTCTTCGTAGGGCGTGATTGGTTGCATGCAACTCCATGATTCTGGAGTCCATCTCTTTCGCTTGGCGTTGGTTCTCCTCAGCTTCTTCGGCCAGTCGCGCCAGGATTATGTTCAGTAGATCCGGAGGCACAGCTTGGGCACCGCTGGTCTGCAAAGTCTGCCGTACCAGCTCGTCGACAGGGATGAGTTCCCTCGAACTAGTCGGTTTTGACGGGGGAGCCCCGGTCGTCTTCTTTGTTTGATTTCCCGCTTTCTCGATATTACCTGCCATTGAAACAACGGAAAAAATAGTCCCTAAGGCCCCACGGTGGGCGCCAAATGTTGAGGTTTGATTTCACGAGAAATGGAGCCCTTGAGACTTTTACAAGAACATAGCATATAACAACGAGAAATAACGATAACAAATGAGAATTAAAGACAGAAACTAGATAAACAACGAGTGAAATGAGGCGAATAGATTATCGTTTAAAAAGAAAGAGAATCTGTAGAAAATTTGACAGAGTTACGGCTAAGTTTCGCTAGGAGAGAATGACCACAAAAAATGAGCTTCCTGCCCCTATTTATAGACAAGATAGGGGTAGGCAGGCAGCGGCTAACCCTACGCGTCGAGCTGCAACGGCTCGCCGTAAATAACGGACCGGTTGCGGGTTTTTCGGGGGAGGTTAGGGTTCCAACAATCGGGCGCCGCCAGCGAGCTAGGGTTTCTCTTCTTTGACCGTCTCGATATCGACGCGTTCATCTCCTCGGTGACGAAGCGCTCAGCTCCTCGATAGCGAGGCCTTGACTTAGGCAGATTCAGCATCTCGTTGGCTTTGGTGAGCCAATCTTCTGGGTTGGGCTTATTTGCACGGG
>JAPKLW010006955.1:0-10494 GCA_026898455.1 Plectranthus barbatus
GTGCTTCCACTTGAAGTCCTTCTTGACGAAATAAGCTTCGTCTTGAGCTTTGATGCTGGGGGATCCGATGTTCCGGATGGCCTCATTCTTGTTCACCATCTGGATGTCCCACTCATGTGCCTGCAACTGAGCAAATAACTCCTTGGGAGTCATCTTGGACAGGTCCTTCTCCTTCAGAGCTGTGGTCTTCACGAACCAGTCCTCCTTGGGCATCTTGGACAGGATCTTGGCATTAAGATCTTCATTTGAATACTTCCTGTCCAGGGACTTTAGCTCGCTGACGATGGCGTTGAATCTCGCCTCCATCTCCTTGATGGTTTCTCCAGGCAGCATCTGGAAGGACTCATACTTGTCCACCGCAACCTGCAATTTGTTGCGTTTCATTTGATCAGTTTCTTGACATAGACTATCAAGATAATCCCATACTCCCTTGGCATTGTCAAACTGGAGGGCTTCTTCCATCAGCGACTCTGGAAGAGAAGCCAGGATTAACTCGTGAGCAATGGAATCCAACTGATTCCGCTTCCTGTCCTCAGCATTCCATTCGTCTTGGGGCTTTGGGATCACAGCTGCTGGACGATCTCCTAGCTGATGCTGAATCTTGGTGATCTCAATCGGCCCTGTCTCCAGCACATCTTTCATCTCTGGATGGATGCTCTTTAGAGAGATGAGCGACCTCTTCCGCCATATATCATGCTTCACAGTCTTGTAATCGAGTAGCTTCGGATTATTCATCTTGATGTACCTGAGCTAATCAAACAGACAAACAAATAGAGAGCGCAAGGAAACGCGGATCACGGTCCTAAGCGACTCAGATACGAACGGTCTTTAAGAACCTGGCTCTGATACCACTTGTTGGTCCCGGATTATCAGGGTATAACTTGGCAGCGGAAACTGTGTTAATTCGTTTCTTGCGCTCTGCTGGTTACTCAGCTGACTGGGACCTTGTCAGCTGGTAAGTCAACTGGCACTCTGAGTACTCAGCTGACTGGCAACTGGCTCGTCAGCTGGTAGCTCAAGACTTAGAATGTTTTAGGTCTTGTTTGCACAGTTATATCAGTTTTCAGATATACACCAGCACTTGGGTGCTGGGTTTTAAATCAGTATGAAATGCAGAAAGCTGATAAAAGACAAAGGATTTATAGTGGTTCGATCAACTGATCTACGTCCACTCTCCAGTCGTAGCACTGGAAATTTCACTAAGAGTAATCGGGTACAAGCGTCCTACGATCTATCTCTAGCTGGTGAATGCCTCGTCCACCAGTTCACTAGATCAACCGCTCCCGGCCTTGTCCTTCTTCAACTCTGATCAGCTGTTGGAGTGCGAGCACGTCACTTCAACCTCCTTAGCTGACTGCGTGGGTGTTTAGTTCTCCCAAGAACGTGTCTTCTCAATACGGCAAAAAGCCCGTAATAACTCGAGTGCTGGCTGGCACAAGAGCTGCTGTGAACTTCCTCAGAAGAGAAAGAACACCAACGAGATCAATAACTTACAAGCTGGAAGCTTGAAGTCTCGTGTTTGAATAAATCAACACACGGATAGCCTTTAGATAGGCCTCGAAAGAGTTCTGCTTGCTTGCTTTAGCGTAATGAATTTTCAGTCTTTCGGTAGGTGAAGAGTATTGAATGTAGATGGAGCAAGCTTCTTAAATGTTGGTAGCTCCGACCTATTTATAGACGCAGGATCCCATTCAAATTTCTAGCCGTTTGGACTCATCCGGAAAAGGTCTCTGTCGTCGCATGTCCTTCTGACGGCGGCAGGTAGGAATTTCCGGAAAGCGCCATGCTTTTGTCCACTTTATCTGACATTGATCTCTTTATGTCAGAACGGCACTATTCGTCAGTACGAGGAATCGGAACTGGTGTCTTGAACTGATAGACTTTAAGGTATCCTCCCTTAAAGTCATACTTTGTCAGTTTATTCCTCAGACGAATCTTCTTTTTGTCTCTAAGACTCTGGGAGAGCGAATCTTGAATTCTGCTGGTAACATCCGACTGGTAGAACATGCTGGTGATCTTTGTGCTGGCAAGTTTCTGCTGGTGACTTGCGTTGGCACAATCTAAGTCTACCAATTTGTCTGATGTTAACTCTTGGAATCTCCCATGACTGGTGGCTTCACCGCTGGTGAACAGTGTCAGTGAGAACACCTATTCTGCTGGTAAGGTTTGTCAGCTCCCTGCTGATGAAAACCTTCCCAACTGGTGAACAGTAGCCAGTCATTAGCTCTTCTCATGCTGATGAACAGTGTCAGCACGAGTCTTGTCAGTCGCTTGCTGGTGAGACTTCTCTCAAGTGGTGAGTACATCTCATGCTGATGAACAGTGTCAGCATGAGTCTTGATCAGCTGCGACTTACAACTCAAAAGACCTAAACAGGACTTTACATTTGAGATCTAGAGCTATTCTAGAGACAAACTGACGCTGGTAGGACTTAGGATTTGATCCACCAAAACACCAAAACTAGTATCTAAACAAGTAGCTACTGGGGAAAGGAAACTTAGCCAAATTTCCCAACAATAACTCCTCAAACCACTGTAGAAGGGACGGGAAATTTTTCATTACTTTAAGAATACTTGTATCAGTTCTACGGTTCTCGGGGCTCCGATTACTATCGAAATCGAACCTCAACAATTTGGCGCCCACCGTGGGGCCTCGAGAACAATTCTCACTTTCTTTTTGCAGGAATGGCGGACGATCCAGGTAACACTCGTGTGGAAGGGGTCGATGATCAGAGGACTGCCCCGACCGAAGGACAAGGTCGGGGATCCAATCTTGGAGCACGACGAGGGGCTCCGGCGGGAGCAGGCCGAGGGGTCCCAGCGGTATCAGGACGGGGGCAAGCTGCCGCAGTAGGTGGCGGGGCTCCGCGCACATCCAACCCAGCCGGGACAGTGAACGACTTGATGAAGGAGTTCAACGCCACTCCACTCGGAGATCTGGTATTTCTACCGCCACCACCTCATGTACTTCAAAGCCCCGACATTTCAAGGTTGGTGACGCAAGTGCAGAGAGCACAAGGCGTGCTAGAAGAGATGGCGAGGAGGTACGAGCTCCTCGAAAGGGAGAATCGGAGGCTGCAGTTGCAAAGTAATAATAGACATCCGATTGTCGAGGAGCCTCGAAGCACGGAGAGGAGCATTGGTATCACCGCGAGGAATCTGGAATCAGATTTTAATCGTACTGAGAGGGTACCCACCGAGAGAACCCCGGGAGATCCTCCAGCATTCGGGAACCAAACTGGGAAACTGAGCCAATCAGAGCTTCAGGCCATCCAGCAGATTGAGCGGAGATTTGAGCAGAGATTCGGTCACCTCGAATCGCTGTTATCCAGGATTCCAGGGCTCCCTGCACCATAGAAGACTATCCCAAGAGAAAGCTATGCGGAATCCCTTTTTTTGCCAGATATTGCCGGGGCCAAACTCCCGGCCAGGTTCGCTCCACCAAGCTTCGTCCTTTACGACGGGACCTCCGACCCCGAGAATCACATAGCCGTTTATCGGCAGAAGATGTTGGCATTAGCAATTCCGGGAGCCCTAATGGAGGCGTGTATGTGCAAGAGCTTCGGGTCGAGCTTGACAGGACCTGCCCTACAATGGTTCATAAATCTGCCCAGAAGCTCAATATCCACTTTTGCCGAGTTGCACCAGTTGTTCATGCAACAATATTCAAGCAGTAAGCACCCGGATGATCTTTATGCTGTGATCCAGAAGCTGGGAGAACCTCTAAGGGCGTACCTCTCGAGGTTCAATAGAGAGTTGGTCGCAGTTCCTAACTGCCCGAATAGTACAGCCGTACGGGCTTTCACGAAAGGCCTTGACGTGGATTCAGACCTCTACCGAGAGCTCTCTATCTATCCCTGCCAAACGATGGATGACGCTCTGAACCGCGCATGGGCTCTCATCAAGTGGGAAGAAGACGAGCCCTACCAGCAGGCACGTCGCAACAGCGGGAGGCCGAACACGCGGGAGGAGGGCCGCCGAGAGCAGAGAGACAGGCGCCCTCCAAGATCGCATCCGTACAGCAAACCGCCCCAGATTAACCACCTGGGGCCATACGTTCCGGAGTACACGCTCTCCATCGCACCAGCTGATCTGGTTCAGAATGTACTCCGAAGGATGCCGGAGAAGGTGAAGTGGCCCCCAAAGATGAAGGCGGATCCAGCCTCGCGTGATATCCAGAAATTTTGCGAATTTCATAATGATCACGGCCACACCACCGCGGATTGTCGCGCCCTGCGTCTCGAGGTAATAGAACTCCTCAAAAAGGGGTACTTGATTGAATACCTGTCAGACCGAGGTAAGAAAACCTGGACCAGGGAAAAGCATACGGAAGATTCAGGGCCCGACAAGGCAGGGGCACCGAAGTCACCGGTCCTAGTTCGGACCATCAATTGTATAACCGGAGGGTCCGAGATCAGCGGGATCACTAAGTCCGCGGCAAAGCGAGCCAGGAGGCTGACTAGAGAGGAAGCTGTAGCCCCGTGGAGAAATTCAGGCCACCTCCCCATCGAGTTCACAAGCGAAGAAATTCCAGGACTAAGCCACCCGCACGATGATGCACTGGTCATCTCACTACTCATATCGAACTGCCTCGTGAAAAGAATCCTAGTTGACAACGGGAGTTCGGCGAACATCCTGTTCATACACGCGCTCAAGGAAATGAAGATCCCCGAGGAAAAGATCGTTCGATCTCAGACCCCACTTATTGGCTTCAATGGCGGTGTTCAAACGACAGTTGGGACGCTAGTCCTCCCAACGTACTGCAGGGGGATGCACTACGACGTACCGTTCATGGTGGTCGATGCTCCTAGCGCCTATAATGCTCTGCTAGGGCGACCATGGCTGCACCAGTTAAAGGCAGTTCCTTCAACATTTCATCAGGTAATCAAGTTCCCAACAGCAGGAAGGGTATGTACGATCCGAGGTGAGCAGAACGCCGCCAAAGAATGCTACTATGCGAGCTTCAAGGCAGTATGCACGCAACAGCACTTCGCCAAAAGCATACCACTACCACCGGCAGGGGATTCGGAAGATACAGAGGAGGTGGAATTAGATTCAACTGACCCTGCAAAGAAGACGAGCATCGGGGCTGGGCTGGAGCCCGAAGTTCGAACCCAATTGATTGATTTTCTCCGTGGTAGAAAGGAGGTGTTCGCATGGTCCCACAGAGATATGGTAGGCATCGACCCGGAAGTAATGATGCATAAATTACAGGTCGATCCAAACCACAGGCCCGTACAACAGAGAAGGAGGAAGTTCCCGGCTGAGAAAAACGAAGCAATCAACGAAGAGGTACAGAAGCTGTTAGATATCGGGTCCGTTCGGGAAGTGAAATATCCGACTTGGCTTGCCAACGTCGTGGTGGTCAAAAAGAAAAATGGGAAAAACCGGGTGTGTGTGGATTACACAGACTTGAACAAAGCATGTCCAAAAGACCCATACCCGCTACCCACATCGACTGCATCGTCGATGCAACCTCAGGACATGAACTGCTGAGCTTTATGGATGCATTTTCGGGGTACAACCAAATCCTTATGGACCCCGAAGACCAGGAGAAGACGGCCTTCATGACAAGCAAAGGAATATATTGTTACAAGGTCATGTCGTTCGGACTCAAGAACGCAGGCTCTACTTATCAGAGGCTCGTGAATAAGATGTTCGAGCCGCTTATTGGGAAGACGATGGAAGTATACATCGATGACATGCTCGTGAAATCAAGATTCACAAGGGACCACGTCGAGCATCTGCGCCAAGCATTCGAGATCCTCGATAGGTACAGAATGAAGCTGAACCCCGCAAAGTGTACGTTTGGGGTGACATCAGGAAAATTCTTGGGTCACGTGGTAACCATGAGGGGGATAGAGGCAGATCCAACTCAAATTCGGGCAGTCAGGGGGATCGTACAACCGAGGAATCCGAAAGAGGTCCAGAAACTCACAGGGAGGCTAGCGGCACTAAGCCGTTTCATTTCAAGGTATTCGGACCGCACGCACGAGTTCTTCCAAATCCTGCGGAAGGGGAAGAAGTTCGAGTGGACAGACGAGTGCGCTAGGGCGCTCGGGCAATTAAAGGACTACCTCGCTAGCCCTTCACTCTTATCCAAGCCAGAAAAAGCAGAGACACTACTATTATACTTGTCCGTGTCGGAGCACGCACTAGGAGCCGTCCTCGTTAAGGAAGTAGCGGGAAAACAACATCCAGTACATTACGCGAGTAAACTACTGCTCGACGCCGAGACGAGGTATACAGCGCTGGAAAAATTGGCACTGGCATTGGTGACGGCATCACGCAAATTGAGGCCTTACTTCGAATCTCACCCGATTAAAGTGGTCTCATCCTATCCACTGCGGACTGTGTTCTCGAAGCCAAGCCTATCTGGACGACTACTAAAGTGGGCAGTGGAGATCGGAGGCTACGACCGCGAATTCGAGCCACGAACTACAATCAAATTGCAAGTACTGGCGGATTTCATCGCCGAGTTCAACGCCAACCTCCAGGTTGATGCGGAAAGGGAGGTAGCACACCTGGAGATCGGGGAGACAGCCGCAGAGCCATGGATCCTGCAGGTAGATGGGTCAAGTAATATTCATGGAAACGGAGCAGGGATAAGGCTCCGGAGCCCGATGGGGGAAATATTCGAAAGAGTCATCCGCCTAAACTTTGAGGCTACTAACAACGAAGCGGAATACGAGGCACTGGTACGAGGAATGCAACTAGCCAAAGAGTTGGGAGCCCGCCGCCTACAAGTGCAAGGAGATTCGCAACTCGTGGTCATGCAGGTGGAGGACCATTTCCAAGTTAAAGAACCCAGGTTACAGCAATATTACGACTTGGCACGAAAGATGAGAGCGGAATTCGAAGTCTGCGAGTTAAAGCACATCGCCCGAGAAGAAAATGCCGAGGCAGATGCATTAGCAAATCTGGCTTCCACCAAACAATCGAAGCAGAACAAGCCTATTGTAATAACGTGGGCCGAAGAGCCAGCCGCCCCAAAGGTCGAGGTCATGGATTTAACGATCGGTGATTCATGGATCGAGCCGATATTAAAGTACCTCGAGTCTGGGACCCTACCTGAGGATCGAACTGAGGCCGCACGACTGACTAGGTCGGCAGCTAAATATACAATCTACAACGGAAACTTATACCGGAGGTCGATTGACGGACCACTTCTCAAGTGCCTCGAGCCTACCGCAGGGCAGGTAATCCTTATGGAAATCCACGAAGGAGATTGCGGAAGCCATCAAGGGGCTAGGCCGCTAGCACACAAAGTAATCTCAGCAGGCTTTTATTGGCCGACATTACAAAGAGATGCAAGGAACTACGTAAGAAGCTGTGAAGCATGCCAGCGGTTCGAAATCACGAATCAAAGTCTCGCAGAGCCACTCCATGCTACGATCGCGGCGTGGCCCTTCATGACTTGGGGGATGGACATAGTCGGAAAGCTACCCAAAGGAATCGGACAGAAAGAATATATCTTAGTAGCCACCGACTACTTCACCAAGTGGGTCGAAGCAGAGGCTTTTGCAAATGTGAGAGAGCAAGAAGTAATCAAATTCCTGTGGGTCCACATCCTTTGCAGATTCGGGGTGCCTAAGGAGATCAGAACAGATAACGGCACACAATTCACAGGCCAGAAAGTACAAGAATTTTGCAACCGGTACAACATCAAACTCGTATTTTCCACACCCAGATACCCGGAGGCTAATGGACAGGCCGAGTCAACAAACAAAACTATCATGGCAACAATGAAGAAAAAACTCGAGGCCCATAAGTCGAAATGAGTGGAGGAACTACCAGGTGTTTTATGGGCCTACCGAACCACTCCGAGGATGTGAACAAGAAGCTCCCCGTTCGCCCTAGCTTACGGTGAGGAAGCTGTCATCCCAGCAAAAGTTCAAGGCGGCAGCCTACGCGTGGAAACTTGTCAAGAAGGAGAGAACTATGAGAAGATGCTCAAAAATCTAGAGCTAATCGATGAAAAGAGGGACCAAGCGTTACTTAGCATGGCTTAGAGAAGAAAGCAGGTCGAAAGATTTTTCAACAAGAAGGCTCGCATGCGGACTTTCGAGGAAGGAGACTGGGTGCTAAGGAGAGTCTTCCAGAACACCAAAGACAAAAGTCAAGGAAAGCTCGCACCCACATGGGAAGGACCCTACAAAGTCACCAGAGTTGTAGGATGAGGCGCCTACCACCTAGAAGACCACGACGGAAGAGAGATCAGGAATAGTTGGAACATCAAGCACCTCAAGAAGTATTATTTCTGAGAAGAAGGAGAGCGATAGATTCGATCTCTAAGATACGCTTTTCTAAACTTTTCTAAAACCTTACTTTATTTTTGTTTCGAATTACAATTATTAATTACTAACTTGAGCGTCGGAGGGGCGATGCCGAACCACTCATGCATTTTTTTACAGAAACAACGGCCTACGCAGAGAACCAAACAAACCCGATCCAGATAAATGTCCCTACCCTATCTTACTTCGAATTATTCTCTCTCCTGGATCGATTACTAACTTAAGCATCGTTGCATCTCCCACCTCGACTATTACTATTTTTGCAGGACAAACATATGGGCACGAAATTTCAAGGCAAAAACCGAAGCATCCATATAAGTGCAAAAACTGAAGTACAGGAAGAATTAAATTGTCTGCGGAAAAGTAAATTGTTCAAAACAGGAAACTAAAAGACTTCAAGACATTCAGGAGGCAGCAGAGTTGTCCGGCATCGAGCCGAGTCCCTGGTTCGAAGTCTGATCAGGCGTCGGCCCGGACTGCTCCTTCGAACCATCGCCTCCTAGGGAAGAGTCTTCAAGCAGCTTCTGATCTTGCTCGGAGTGCTGCTCGGACTCCTTCTCCTTCTCCCGCTCCTGCTCCTCCTCCGGCTCCAGCTCCGGCTCATCCAGTACGCTGAGATCGAGGTCCGGGAACTTCCGGGCAATCCTTCCCCGGACCTCATTCTCGACCTGCTCGGAAAGAGTCTACAAGAAGGCTCGACAAGCCAAGAAGCCCGTATACGTATCGGCAAAGAGTGGGGAGGTGATGAGGGTCTCGAAGTCTAGCCCCTCGCCCGTCTGCATGAGGGCAATCCGCTCCTCATATCTCGCCACCTCGGTCGTATAACTCTCCCATTGAGTCTTCAGCCGAGAGTCAAGAGAGAGGAGCTGAACATTCCTCGCCTTCAGGTCCGAGGCCAGCTTCTCCGCATCCGCCCTGGCCCCCGAGGCCACCCGGCGCAGATCCTCACGTTCAGCTTAAGTAGCCTCCGCTTCCTTCCTCGCCGCCTCAGCCCGTCCTTCCGCCGCGGCCACCCGGTCCTCCGCCTGATTAAGCTTGTCGTTCAGGGAATCCACGTACTTCCTCAAGGAGTCCCGCTCCTTACGAAGATTGAAGATCTCCCCGACGTGTTTGTCACTAAATACGTCGAGCTCGCGGCGGATTGCATCGAGCTCCACCTGGGCCTGCGAACCACAGCAGAAGTTAGAATCGTACCACGAAAGATAGCGACCTAGGCTACTACACGCACCTGAAGCTGGAGAAGCTAATATCGCGCCAGGCGCGCCTGGGCACTCCCCGCCTGGTCCACGGCGGTAGGATTCGTCAGCATCTGCCGGGCGCGAACCAAAAATGAATCCACCAGTGGGTCCGGTGGATTGGTGGTGGTGACCACGGCCTTGTCGAGGTCATCGTGCCTCGACCTCTGATCCCCAAAGCGGTGACGGCTGCGCCGATCGGACTCCTCCGGTCTCTTCTCCTGACGCCTCTCTCGCTCATTGACCTTCGGCGGGGTCTCCTGGCGGGTTCGGGAGGAGGAGACCTCTATCGTCACCCCTTCCTGTGGCTTGAAGGGCGGCGGAGGAGGAGAAGGTAACTTTTCAATCTTCGGGCGCTTCAAGGGATTCGGAGGTCGGCGCCGGGACTCCTCTTCGTCCCTCGCCCTCTTCTTATCCCGAAGGGCGGCCGCGACACGATCCGCAGGAACTTGAGGGCGACGACGGGTCATCTCAGTCGGAAAAGCGTACAGCTCTCCCTTCCCGTTGAGGTACGTGGTCGAAGTAACGTAGCGCCCGTTCTGAACAACGGGCCACTCCCTGTCGCCCACCATGATATCGTAAGCCCGGTCGACTCTGGCCTGCTCTTCCGAGGTGAGATACGGGCGATGATGGTCTGCAAGAAAGAAAAAAGCAAGATATCAAACAAGTTCAAAAACTAGATATCGAACAAGTTCGCAAGGAACCAGATGATGGGTTTTGTATACTGAAAGCATTTATTACAATGTTTATACAACGGTTTATTTCTCCTATCTATTAACAATCGTACATGTATGAACAATGGTATCCTCTTGTCTCACCGATAGGGACGATCATACGGCGTGTTGTAGATCGCAGAAGACAGTATGATCACTTGACCTAGTGAGACATAAACCTTGATCACAGCCAAGACAGCGTATGAGGATACGTCTGTCCGGATGGCTGCGGCATTGTCGGAATAAGTAGTCT
>JAPKLW010006956.1:458-16098 GCA_026898455.1 Plectranthus barbatus
TATCGCAATTATTTGAATTTATAATTAATTAAATATATTTTCATTTCTAATTTGTAGATGCTTCTTAGTAATATACCAGCCCACTGGTCTTATCAGTTAGAGCAGAACTATTTCGAATGGGTGAGAGAGGGTACCGTCTCACGGGTGTTTATGCACTATCCAATTATAATGAACAAGCAATACTTTGAGAAGGTTCAGGATGCGAGCATCGATTTATTCGCTGATACGTTGGAGCATGTTTGTTTGTGTTTGCAACACAAGTTCAATGATGTGAATATAACCGCATGCCGGTTCATGGGACCATCATTCTATGTAAGTATCACAATTCTTATTATATATTGTTTCCAAAAAAATATTGATTATCTTTTGTTGGCAGATTCACATGAGGACTGCGTTTCGGCCGTCAGCATTGGCGAGAGGAGGTCGATTTGAGCCAGAGGTTCTACTTGAATACATGACTGGGACTGATCATGCTCTATCTCGTCCATTGAAGACTGCACATACTGTAAGTGATATATTTATTTGTAAACTTTAAATAGTTTTGAAATAAGCTATTACCTTATTATTTATCTCATGTCATGCAGCTTATAGTGCCATGTAATCTCCTTAAGCGTTGGTACACTGTGAAATTAGAGGTGACTACATGGACATGCACTGTGTATGATCTATACATGGCATACACTACTGCCCAAGAGAGAGCTGCCAGACAGGCTGAGATCAAGAAGATGACAGATCACATGAGGCATTTCTTCCAGATTGGAGGATATTGGGATGATAATGCATTTTCATATCAAATTCCGCCGATCAGAGAGATGACGGTCCGATGGGCGAGGCTTTTTCATGGCAGAATGCAAAATCATGATGCTGTATATGCATGCGCAGTTATGGAGATGTTAGTTTTCCAAAGGCCCAGTGTTGAGTGGATGGAAGATCCGTCTAAGACACCATTTTACCGTCAGTATTTAGCTGAGCTAATATTTGGTGACACTATCCCTGATGAAGTATAATTCTATTTGTTTATTTGTTGTATTTTGGTGACACTAACCATGTTTTATTATATTGAATGTTATATTACTTTACTAATCAGATTTTATATATAACTGCACATTTTGAATAATTAAAATTACAAACATTCTGCAAACTAAATGGATACATCAATTAAAATGAAAATGATCTGATTTAGAGCAAAAAAAATGTTAAGAGTTTGCAGCTCGCTCCGGACACAATTGCCTCGTATGTTGTTCAGATCCACACACACTACAATATTTATGCGAGCGACGTCTACTAGTGGAAACTCGTGAATGCTCCGCACCAGATGGTCTTCGACTATTCCTAGGACGACCTGCTCGACGAGTGATGTTTGGAGGAAGTACTTTAATTGATCGTGCTTGATTTGAAACTTGCCACTCACGATGAGGTGGCAGAGAATGCACGGTTCCACTGTATATCAGTCGTGCATTATTCGTCTTGTAATAATCGTGAATGTAATCGTACAAATTATTAACATTGGTCCTGCAAAGTAATAATAACAAGTCAACAGAGTATTGAAATGATTAATTCAACAATTGCATGAGAGCATGGTATCGAAACATACCGGATAGCAGCAATTGCATGAGAGCATGGTATCAAATCAAGCTGCCACTCACGGCATTGACAGGTCCTCAAATTCAAGTCGACCAACCAGGTTTGCTCATCGTCATTGACCTTGAATTTCCCCTCGGATATTTTAACAACCATATAGCTATGCGACAACTCAACAAGGGGAAATACCTTCTGAACGGCCTCCTCTGTCAATGGGTCTTCTCGTGCTGCAGCCTTAGCTCGTCTTTCATCAAACCATTTTTCGATGATCACTCGGTATGATTTAATCATGGAACATATGGGCAAACGATGAGCATCTAGCAGTTTTGCATTAAAGACCTCTGCCGCATTTGTGGTCAAGAAGCTGTAACGATTCACCGGACACTGTGACCTTGCCCACTTATCAGGTCCAACCGTGATGAGCTTCTCGAATGCAGCAGGATTGCCTTCGTTAATTCTATCCATAGCTTGCCTGAAGTCCACTCCACGATATGCTTAAGCAGCCCGTTGATACAGCTTTACGATGCCCGGACCATAGCCTGTGAGCTTATTTAGCAGATGGTAGTAACAAAGACCGTGTGTTGTTCCTGGAAATATATCACTTAGTGCATTTGAGATGCTAATGTGCTGGTCGGATACGATGAGTGCATCGGAGGTCAATTGGAAAGAATTCCGTAGACGAGCCATGAACCATCTCCAACTCTCGTCATTCTCGATCGGACCGACACCAATAGCTAGAGGGAACACATTTTCGTTGCCATCTTTCGTAACAGCAACAAACATAATGCCTTTGTTTCTCCCCTTTAGATGCGTGCCATCGACAACGATCACTGGTCTTAATAAATTGCACTGGTAGGCACTTCGAGAAACACCTAGGGCTACAAAGCAATGTTTAAATGTTCCATCTGCTTCAAGATCAAGAGATGTTACCGTGCCTGGATTGTATTGCCCCAGCACTTCAAGGTATTGTGGCAGCTTTTCAAACGATTCGGCTATACTGCCGTACAGAAGTGAAATAGCAGCATTACGAGCACGCAAAGCAATACCGTAAGTTGTTTGAATTCCAAATGATCGCTGCAGCTCGGCCATAATCTCTCGGGGCTTACTTATTGCCCCGTAACGACGCATCCTTCTTGCAATATATGCAGCTGCAGCCTTCGACCGGATAGATCTGGCACCGACTCCCGCAAGATTGATCTGACAATTATGATTTGGTTCAAATTTGCGCACAATCCAGCACTTACTCCTGCATCTTGCACGTATTACAAATGAGCAATTCGTCGATCTCTTGCAAACATACTCAACGCGTTCATGATCGGAGCGCCGTACTTTAAACTCCTGCCGATTCTCCATATGCCACAGTGCCACAGTAATGAACAATTCATCTTTACTCCAATACAAGGAGTTCAACAACAATTCTGTCTCTAGTATAGCCGAAACATCTTTCACAACAGCCGAATGGGAAGTCTCGCCTTCCCTAATTGGAAGCAACCAATTATTTAATTCAGCATCCACTTGGCATCCTTCTGGCAGAGGATGTTTCGGCATAAGATTTGAGATAAAAGCGGACATACCGCCAACATTCCGGATCCAGGCTGAGAATTCAGCAACAGTACAATTAAGACGAAAATTACAATCGTCTCTGAAAGACTCATCATCCGAATCAGATGACTCCTCATCCAGATTTGCTTCATCATCATCATCGAGTTCCACATGGCCACCACCAATTTTAGTTGGAACTTCTTGGGTTACAACAGGATCCACATGCTCCTCCTCTTCCTCGTTTTCTTCAACAGGAGCCTCTTCATTTAGGTCGGGAACTTGTGAGCCACTACCGCTTGCACTTTGATCAACAAAAGTATTAAAGAGACCATGACCATAAGAATCGAAATTGGTGTTCGGAGATGCACTAAAATACATCGAAGACCCAAATCTTTGAAGGTCATCAGCCGTTGGACTAAAATACTGGTTCGGTGGTGGACTCATTGAAGATAAAAATGGTCTGTAGGGTGAGGGCTGTCGTTGTGAAGTCCCAACACCAGCAGCACCCTTCATAATAAAAAAAATATTGGGCTCCGAATATAGAGCACAAAGCCGCTGCAACTCCAAATCAGTCGTCAACAAAGATTTCACAATTCTTCCGCTGCGGCTTCGAGACGTATAATACAAATTATACTCACCAAATATATATTCAGCATCAAAAATCTGTTGAATGTTGCTTCTCAAATAATTTACGGACATATTGGTGGATGGAACGTAAATCAATCGTTCTTGTCCACCAATATAGTTGCACGAATCATCCAATTGACCATTGTAGTGAACAAAAATTGATCACCAATTCTCCATCTTCACGAAGATATAAACTGAAAGAATTGAAAATGAGTAGAAAGAATACCTTAAAAATGGAGAAAAAAAAATGTAGAAGACCGTGTATTTTTCTTCGAATTTGAGTGTAAGAGTGAAGAGCACTGATCCACTGTAATTTCTACAGATTAATTATAGAAATAGTGGCAAATAAATTTGTAAACCCTAAGGTTATCGATCCAGGGGAATGAAATAACGAAAAATCCTAAATACTAAATCAGACGTTCTTGAAAATATTGATTAGGAAAATCGAATAAAAGGTTTTGTTGTTTTGAAATCGCAATACTTGCTATCGAAAATTAAACAGGAAAATTAAAAAGCTTTTGAATTCAAATAAGAGAAGCACAGATTCCAGGGATATCTACCTATCAAGTATAACATGTATGAATAAATTGATTAATTCCCAATTTTAATTCCTCTTCGTAGTGAAACATCAGAAAAGTATTACGAACTTCTTTGTTGGACAATTCGTAAAGTAGATTAGTCAAATACCTATCTCCGCTCGGTCTCAAGATAAATTAACTAACTCCCAAGTTCTACAGATTTATTCCTACAATTAATCTCCTTCAGTTGCGACAAGAAATCAAATTATATTGTGAAAATCTCTTTCGATTGAAAACTATTACAGTTACGTCTCTAGAATTCAACTAGTAATCCTAAGTTGTGGCCAACATACTCAAAGATTAAGAATAAAACCAGTTTTCACAAACTACGAAGGAAAAGGGAAAATAATTCAATTAATCACAACATACATACATTGATAGTTCGAAACCCTAGAATCTGAAAAGAAGTTTAGTTACACATATTCAGAGTAATATTCATCATAGAAAAATAAAACCTGATTTGCATAAAAACTTGAGTTGGAATGTCTTCCCACAAAACTCTGTCTTCAAACATAAACCCTAGAACTCTTGGAATCTCTAAAAATCTGAAATATGGAATGAGGAATGATAAAAAGATGATAAGGTCCTCTGAAAATCGACATTATTAGGATATTTGAAGAGGTGGGGGTGTATCCTATCAAATCTAGGGCTAAAGATATGAATAAATCCAATTTTTATCAAATTTCCGCCCCAGTAGACATGCCCGCGTCGACCGTGGGAGGTGTCCCGTCGACCGAGTCTCAATTTTTGGCTTCGTCGACCGCTTCTGGTTGGCCACGGTCGACGCAGCTTTTCGCCCTCCTGCGCGGTCTCACGGTTTTGGCTATAACTTTCTTATCCAAACTCCGATTGACCCGATTCCAGTTGCGTTGGAAAGCTAACTCAAAGATCTTTCAAATGCTATGCTCTATTAGCTCAGATTCCAACGGTGGAAGAAGTTGTGACTGTTTCTTTGAACATCTACTGCTCTTGGAATGGGTTTCCATTGAATTTAGGCCTAAAACCTTGCATAAACATCAAAACGCGCATAATACCACCTAATATAGACTCATGCACATAATATATATATAAACTCAATAAAACTACATAAAATAGTATAAAAATAATATAAATAAGTGAGTGAAATAACGAGCTTATCAAGCACCGATTTATAATTTGATCTCAATTATGAGTACAGCTACACACCTCTGAATTTTCAAGCAGAACCGCTCCTTTTAACCACTCATATTTTCGTACATTCACGTGCATGCACAAATAGTAATAATTTTGAAATTAAAAAAAAATAGGGACGGTGTCGAAGTCGGTGCCTTTACAATGGCACCGACCAAAAGTAAATAATTAAAAAAAAAAATTTTACCGACAGTCGGTGTCGAGTTCGACGCCAAACTCGACACCGACCTACGTGGCATCGACCACATATATAATTGATAAATATTGGGTCAGTGTCGAGGTCGTTGTCAAGCACACGACACCGACCTCGCCACCGACTGTAAGAAATATTTTTTTTTAGTTCCGGTCTTATTCTTTTGGTCAATACCATATTTTCTAAATTTAATATTAACTTTATTCATTTAAAAAATAATATAATACACGCCTGATTTGATATTTGCTAATGATTTGATCATCATTAACTAATTATCTTCTTGATTTCATGCAAAAACGAACTCTGTTTGTGACAGTGGGTATTTCTTGAAGATGTTTAATGTTTTGGGTATATTTGTAATGCATTTAGTGGGAAAGGTTATTTAAAATATTTTTCTCTTTATTTAAACTCTCAAATTCAGATGATTTTAAGAAAACTCGAATATGTAATCTTTTATCTGATTGGATATCAAAATTATTAACCAAACACAGTTTAGTATTATGATTAGGTCTCTTATATATTTATATGGCTGCCAAAAAAAATTTGAATTCTTACCATCCGTGTCTTTGCGATATTGTCATTTGCCGCACTTCATTGGTGTTTGACGTCGCCATTGACCATTCATCTTCAATAATTATGTTATGCAAAAATAATGAAATCAAACATAGTATGTGCAATATTTTCTCTATTCCATGAGCGGCTCAATTCTTTTAAGCATTCTTCAACGAACTTGGAGAACCCCAAATGCTCGCTCCACATCAAATCTTGAGAAAACTGGAAGCTCTTGACAAAATGTACCCATTCAGAATATATATCATCGGTTTGGTAGTATCCATCCAAATATTTTCTTTCATTCACTATGAACAACACAGAAGACGCCACATAGCTGAGAGCATACGTGAATAATGGAGTCTGGTTAGGATCATTGATGTCATTATTTGACCATACTACCCTACAGTAGCGTATCTAGGAATTTAGATTTGGGGATAAAACATACATATAAAAATAAATTGGGAATACATTATGTGAAGATATATAAATTATGTGTATAAATATATGTAAATAATAATAAAAATACATATATAGTACACAAAACTAAAAAAATTTGGGGGTACAAGTGTACCCCCATATTGATACATAGATACGCCAGTGCTACCCCAAAGAAAGTATATCAAATCCACAAATCTTGAAATGCAACCGCCTCAAGTATTATTATAAATACAATAATACCGTACTCAAATGATATAGCAATACAACATATAGCAACTGCAACAATACAATAATACTAAAGTACTCCAAATATGAACAATCAAGATTGTCCATCTCCCCATCTTTTAGCTATCTCAACGCATGTTGGTTTCAAATATAACTTATTAGCATAACAGAAGTCTTAAACAAAGGTTTATCACAACTGACTTAGTTGGAACTTATAAAACAAATTATGAGTCAAACTTTGTTAAGTTAACCAAATTCAGAGTATATTCTAACAACTTAGTCATTTGTTGGATTTTAAATTAGCAAGCAAGTTAAACAAAGTAAGCAATAAATAACTATTGGTCCTAAAATATCAGATAAATACGCAAATAAAAGTCTTTCAAGAGTAGTGTAGCTAACTGACTCTTACTCAAGCCAGTTGGTGCTCTAAAAACTTGTTTATCGCTCGATAAATTGAATAGCCAAATTCAAGATATACACCAAAATAAGTGAGCAAATAAGAGCAGAAAGCAGTAAACAAGACATGATATTTATAGTGGTTCAAATGTCAAATGATTCTACGTCCACTATTCGATCGCCAGGTGGATCGAAAATCACTAGAACAGATTTAAAAGGTGATGTAACTGGTTTGTAGCAGTCGTGGGAAGCTCATATATCCTCTGGCTATATGCGCACCCAGTTATTCCACTTCGTAGTTTCTCTCTTCAGGTAGTGCGCTTTACCGTGAATACGCCGCTAGGCCTCACCAGCTGAAAGTGTGAGTTTAGGTTCTTCACATAATTTGATAGCAGTAGTTGTTGACGTGTTTTGGTTTCTGGAAGGAGTTCAAAAACCCATCTCAGATTTCACTCTAGGGAGTGTATGAACTTTGAAAAATAAAATCTAACTTAGCTGTTAAGAGTCTTGTGTTAAAAAACACGGAATAATTGATAGAGAATGGTTGGCTTTTTGTAGATTCTTTCGACAATAATGTTCCAACCAACAACCTATTTTTAATTTATAGGTTCTTATATCCTTTTATAGCCCTTTTAACTTCTAGTAGTTGTACACATTTTCCGATGTCCACAAATTTTTAATCCATTTCTGTGTTGTGTACTTCTTGTAAGAAGGGCTCTTTGGCCAGTTGTCTTGGCTTTTCAGTTCTTGGAGCATCGGTTTCTCCAAAAAACTAGTTGAATCAGTTTTCATCTGGGTTTCTTCTGAGAGCAAATTTTTAATTAATTACAACTTAATTAACCAATACAAGGTTACAATGATGGAATTACTCTAGCTAGTTCTGAAAGAACTAACTGACTCTAATGTTTGGATTGACCCATCGAAACTCATGAAGAACTAAAATTCATTCCTAACAATAACATAGGATATTAGAGTGGTTCAGATGCCAAAAGATCCTATGTCTACTCTTTGATCAGTTAGATTGGAAATCACTAGAATAGATTACAAAACATGTAGTAACTGATCTCTTCACTTCCTGGAAGTGCGTATATCCTAGGCAACTTCAAGTGTTAAAGCTTTACCACAAGCATACTTCACTAAGCTCCTCGGCTGACTTCAAACTTGCAAGCTTTACCACTGAATCCATTGCTAGACTTGAATGTTGGATGGGCTATGAGTTTAAATTCTTCACATAATGTGGAGATATTGATTCGGTGTTAGGTAGACTTTTGATGAATTTTGAAGTTTGTCTTGGATCTAGAGTCTCTTGAAAAGGGCCTAGATTTCGGTTAACTCAAACTTAATAGCTTTGAGTCTAGTGTAAGAACACGGTGAACGAGTGAGAGAGATGAAGACTTTAGATCACAGATGATGACTCATTGTTAGTTTTTGTAAAATTACTAACCTTCCCTCTGTTGATCTTCATTAGTATTTATAGGTGTGGAGGAGACATTCATATCCAATTTGAGTTTTAGTCGTTGTGGGTAATTAAGTCCATTATGTTCTAACATTTTTACGTACGAAGATGTACTATTGATAGGCTTTCTGTTGTTTTTGAAGTTTTTTGCCAGAACGGCTCCAAGTTAGTCGAAGGTATCTTCGGACTTACTAAGGTTGAAAGCTTAGTTCTCTTTGTCTTACGTCGGCAATTGTTTTTTCTAGACTGATTTGTTCTTTATGTCCCCTTCAATTTTTTCTTTATACCTTTGCCTTGATTCGTAACAGATCAGTTGAATATTCCACTGAACTATTATCACAGTGAGTTAGTTAATGGTAGTCTTCAACTGATCTCCTTTCCCAACCGACAAGTTGATTTCTAGTCTATTACAACTTAAAAATACTATACAAAGTTGCAAGTTTGGAATCACTTCAACTTACCAATCTAATCAACTGAGCTCTATACAAATAACAGATGACTTAGTTGGTTTGACACATCAAGACTATCAAATATCCTAACAATTTCCCCTTTCTGATGTTGTCAAAATCATAATCTCAGATAAATAAGAAGTTACAAATTTGTCAGTTGACTACCTGATGGTCCCGGTTTTTCAGAGTATAATAGATAAGCAGCGGAAATTAAGTTAATTGTTTTCTTGCACTCACTACTGACTCACTCAGCTGACAACTGGTAACTGGTACCTGTCAGCTGGTTCTCGTAAGTGGTTACACAACTGACACTGATGAGTCAGTTGGTACTGGTGCTGATTGCTAGATACACAGCTGACAACTGAGAAGTGTCAGCTGGTGATTCAAGACTTAGAAAAATTTAGGCCTTGTTTACACAGTTATCAGTTTTCAGAGTATACACCAGCACTTGGGTGCTGGGTTTAAAATAAGAATGTAATGCAGAAAACTGATAAAGACAAAGGATTTATAGTGGTTCGATCAACTGATCTACGTCCACTCTCCAGTCGTAGCACTGGAAATTCACTAAGAGTAATCAGGTACAAGAGTCCTACGATCTATCTCTAGCTGGTGAATGCCTCGTCCACCAGTTCACTAGATCAACCGCTCCCGGCCTTGTTTCTTTCTTCAACTCTGATCAGCTGGTGGAGTGCGAGCACGTCACTTCAACCTCCACAGCTTCACTGGGTGTTTAGTTCTCCCAAGAACTTATCTTCTCAATACGGCAAATTGTCCGTGATAACTCAAGTGCTGGCTGGCACAAGAGCTGCTGTGAACTTCCTCGGAAGAGAAAGAGCACCAAAGAGATCAGTAACTTACAAGCTGAAAGCTTGAAGTCTCGTGTTTGAATAAATCAACACACGGTAAGCTTTTAGAAAAGCCTCGAAAGTAGTATGCGCTTCTACTTGCTTGAGCGTAATAAATTTGCAGTCTTTCGGTAGGTGAAGAGTATTGAATGTTGATTGATCCCAGGTATTTATAGACGCGGGATCCCATTCAAATCTCCTAGCCGTTTGGACACATCTGGAAAAGGTCTCTGTCCTCGCATGTCCTTCTGACGGCGGCAGGTATGTTTTTCCGGAAAGTGCCATACTTTTGTCCGCTTTATCTGACATTGATCTCTTTATGTCAGAACGACACTATTCGTCAGTACGAGGAATCAAGACTGGTGTCTTGTAACTGATGGATTTTAAGGTATCCTCAAAAGTCATACTCTGTCAGTTAATTCCTCGTCGAATCTTCTTTTTGTCTCTAAGATTCTGGGAGAGAGAATCTGGAATTCTGCTGGTAACATCCGACTGGTAGATCATTCTGGTGATCTTGTGCTGGCAGTCTCTGCTGGTGACTTGCGCTGGCACAATCTAAGTCTACCAATATGTCTGATGTTAACTCTTGGAATCTCCCATGACTGGTGGCTTCACCGCTGGTGAATAGTGTCAGTGAGAACACGTATTCTGCTGGTAGGATTTGTCAGCCGCCTGCTGGTGAAATCCTTCCCAACTGGTGAACAGTAACCATTCATTAGCTCTTTCTCATGCTGATGAACAGTGTCAGCATCAGTTTTGTCAGTCGCCTGCTGGTGAAACTTTTCCACTGAAGGCACTTCTCATGCTGGTGAACAAAGTCAGCATGAGTCTTGATCAGCTGCGACTTACAACTCAAAATACCTAAACAGGACTTTACATTTGAGATCTAGAGCTATCTAGAGACAACTGACGCTGGTAGGACTTAAGATTTGATCCACCAAAACTAAGATCTATACAAGTAGCTACTGAGGGAGGGAAACTTAGACAAATTTCCCAACAATTTCCCCCTTTTTGGTGCGATCAAAGCCTAACCAGCGAGCACTCAGCTGATGAGGAAAGTTACAGAAAATTTCAGGGTTTTACAAATAAGCCTATCAGATCTAAACCCATGAGATTACTTCCTCACATCAGCTCTAACTAAAATCTTCCCCCTCAAACTAAGAGGGATATTGCTCGTTTAAAATATGAAAATTGAGATCAGAGCAAAAATAGATTTAAAGAATGTAGACGAGTGCTGGTGCTGATTACACTGGATGTGTAAGTTCAGCTGGTAAGTAAAAACTTAGACAATTGTTGGACAATAAGAGATTGTCATCAACTTGTCAGCAATCTTTCCATTAAAGGTGTAGCAATTACAAGTACAGGAGTGATAGCTGACTAGTCTAGCTGATAAGCATTTACTTACAAAAATAGAGAATCTAGACTATGGCTTGGATGATGATCCTGGTGATTGAGTTCTTGCGCTTGTGATAGACCTCAGGATCTCTGTAAGTGCGGCCATGTCTTGTTCTCTCTTCAGCCTTTCCTCAACAGGAATCCGTCTCTCTTCCTCAGCAAGTCGGGCTCTCTCTGCTTCAGCCAGTGCTCGCACCCTTTCCCCCTCTTGGATCTGCGCCAAAAAGGTGGAGACACCGGCGGTGACGGACTCCAATTGTTGAGCAAATTCAGTTCGGAAGGTGGCCAAGCGTTGATCCATCCTTGCGTCAATAAGTGCAAGAAGATGTGCTGGAGGATGGATCTCAGAAATGGGCTCCGCTGACGCTTCCATTGAGGTGGAAGGCTCCTCCGTTGCGGCTGCAGCCCTGGCTGGCGCTGATTCGGCTGGCTCCTCGGCTGGTGCTGCGGCTTCTGCTGGCTCCACTACTGGCACTACTGCTGCTTCTGCTGGCTCCACTACTGGCACTGCTGCTGGAGCTGGCTGGACTTGTTCAAAAACGGGTGGGGCTGTGAATTCCACCACTTGCCAGTCCATATGATTAGGGACTAGATCGCCCGAAACAGTAGGAACAGGGGGGACGGCAAGGGTCAGCCACCAACCACGAGAGGGATCCTCTTCTACTAAGTGGTCTACCAGCAGAGCGCTGGCAGCCATGTCGAACAATGCAGCATGGTAGGGAGGGATCCTCGGAAGATCGACCAGTATTCGAATGCGTCTGAGCGCGTAAACCATCTGGTAGCCGCGGCTGGTTAGGTGGAACTGGAGAAAAGGTAACTTCACCAATTTCGGATGCGGGAGGCCGGAGCTTCCAGTCAGCTTTCGGTAGTCAGCTATCTTCTTCAAACGGCGCTTGATCCGCCTGACGGACAGCTGCTGGGGGTTCTCAGCATCTGTATCCATGAATGCGTGAGCCCACTCCTCCTCCGCTCTCCAGTAACCCAGTTCGAGCCGGGCGTATAGCACAGAGCGCTTTTCCACAGTTAATCGGTGCTCGCACCGGTCAAAAATCTTCCACCGCCGGAACTCCCTAAACAGCTCCGGACTCACTCTCCACAGATATCTGAAATCTGCGATTATCTCATCATCGACGGCACTCTCTACTTCCACCGTGATGTTCTCCGCATATTCATACAATGTGGAATTGTAATATTCCACCGGCTGCAGGGGCAGGCACCAGTCATAAATTCTTGAAGCATAAACGGACTGGTGGGGGAGGCTGCTGGTCGGGATTATGTTGAAGATTGAGAATTCAGGCACCCTGGAATTATAAAATGCCATCTCCCCGCGGTGCTCCCACCGGTGCACCCCTGTCACTTGAGCCTGAAAGTCGTCCTCATCGATCAGGTGGATGTAGTGAATGCTGATCATGTAGGACCTTCTTTCTCGTCGCTCAGCGCGTCCTGGTGCTGATGAGGATGCCGCTGGTCGTCCTGAAGATGTTGAGGCTTCAGACGATTTTGGACGACCGGCATGAGCACGAGCCTCAGCATCAAAATCAGGGAAAAGATCCTTCGGCTCCATCCTCTGCACGGTTGAGCGCTGTACCACTGGTGGTGGCTCTTCATCGTCAATGATGACAACGGGAGGTTTATCAGCAGCCTCTCCACCAGTAGTCACCTCCATCTCGGTGGCCTGCTCCACCTCTACCGCTTTCTCCTCTGCCTCCTCGGATTCAGAACTGACATCCGAGAAGCTCGCCAGTTTTTCCGGGGTGGTCGCCCGCTCCTCTACTCCTCCACTGGCTTCCCCTTGCGTCGCCAGTGGGACTTCTTCATCACCTCCACCACCCCCTTGCGCGGGTGGAGGGACTTCAGCGGTCTCCTCCTCATCCTGGTACATATCCACAAGGGATAGTACGTCCTCGTCAGCGCCCATCACCAGCAGGCGTGTAAAGGATTCATCGGGTAAGATCTCGCCTGGTGCTGGTGCTGGTGGCACGGTACTTGTTGAAGTCTCGGGGACTCCCCATTTTCCCTTGGCCACCTGGCGCAATTGGTCGGCCAGTTGCTCCTGGCTCCTGGCCTCGGTCTCAGCCTTGATTTTGGCAAATCTTTCATCACGGGCTGCCAGCTCAGCCTCTCTCTTCTGCTGGGCGACAATGGCTCGCAGCCTGGATTGAGCTTGTTTCTTCTTGATAATAGAGGCTTGCTTCGCCTTCTTGGCCTCTTCGGCCTCCTTCTGGGCTCTGTTCTGGATTCGCTTCCTCTTGCGAGTCATCCTCTCGAGGGTCTCCTCCTCAGTCAGTCCCAAAATGGACTTTTTGACTGGAATTGAGATCTTTCCAGACGCAGGATCATAAGCAACAGCTTGCGGAGGCTGCTGGTGCTGGTGGGTCTTCGGCTTCTTGCGGGATGGAGGCTTGGTGGCTGGTACCAGTTGTACTTCTCGAGGATGAATGCCAGTAGCCTCAGCCACCGCTTCCTCTATCGTAGCGAAGAGAGACTCCGTCTCTAGTTTTCGCTTTAACTCCGCCTTCGCCGCTGCTGGCAGTGGGAGAGCCACAGCTGGCACTTGCTCCCCCAGGTCTTCTGAGTCCTCCTCAGAAACGGCCTCATCAGGGTTCACTGCCTTCTTGCCTTTCAACCGACGCGGCTTCTTGTAATCGGGGTCAGCCTGCTTGACCTTGGAGACTGGTATAAAGTCTGAGGGGACCAGTCTCTCCCCTTGGTCAACGCCTCCACCCATCTCCACTTCCAAGATGTGGCTGATCCGCAGCCCGAACGAGACTGCGTGGGCAAACTTTCCTTCAGTCGGCACGGTGAGGTTCCGATCTACATTCTCCAACAGCCGGCCAAAAAGGAATTCGGCCCAGTTGCCCTGAACTCCATCCACTAGGGCACACATCACCGAAAACATCCGCAGGCTTAGCTCGGCGTACGATCCGACCTCACATTGTAGAATGCGAACCACAATGTCGCACACCATTTGCCAGAAGTCCTCCATCTCGGACTTCTTCATGCCGGTCCGGAACTCAGTCACTGCCGCTTTCTTCCACTCCGCCCATCTCCTCCGGAATTCCACCGTATCATCACGATGATACGTGGCCACTTCCTCGCCAGCGCTCCTCATCCCAAACATGTCGGCGAGGTATTCTGCATCGATTGTGATCAGGTGGCCGAAAACTGACGTGGTGAATGACTTCCTGTTGTCAGCTATAACCGCCCGAGCGTAGAACTCGGCTACCATGTGAGGGTGGAAGTTTCTGGGGGTCGCCGTGAGGTACGGTCGGAGCTGTTCTCGGTCAATTATCTCCATCAGCGCCTCGCCAAAATGTTTCAGGGCCAATTTCTCATTCAAAATTTTCTCTTTTTGGACCTGAGCAGCCCTTATCTGTGCGTTGGAGAGTTGATGTCGGGTCGGCGGTCTATTCAGCTGAACCAGTCTGGCAAAAGGATGGCTATAATCAATATCCTCTATCTTTACAATGCCAGTATATGTTGGCATATGAGCTTCAGCGAGGGGTAAGTCGAGAGACTCTGAGGATGATGTAGAGGGGTTATCAGTAGGAGGTTGCGAAGAAGACGCCATGACTTCAGAAAATATCAAAGGAAGTTGAAGGAATTTGAACAGATTTAGGGTTCTGAAAATATGAGGGATCGTAAAGGTTAACCCGATGAAGGAGATCGGGTATTTATACTCGGGGCCATGCAAGATTAAACGACCGAGATGAATTCTCAGCAAGTCAAAATCTACGGTCATCAGCAGGCCCGCTTCCCGGTGGTGACGTGCGCGGTCGTGCTGACGGGGGCCACGACATGGAGCTGACTTGGCGCTCGGTGATTGGTGGCGAACGTGCTTTTGACTGCGCAGTCACTATGCGCATTAAATGTGGCATTAAATGCCCCATTAAATTCTGAGGTACGCACACGCAAGAGGATTTGAACAATCCCGCCATTTCTGCGACAGCTGGCACGACTCTTGGACTTCAAGAGATCATCAGTTGAGAGCTGGGACTCAACTGGTCATCAGTAGTGTCCGCCAGTCGCATACTTCCCCCTGCCAGTATGGCCTTCTTACCAGTCTACAACTGATACTTACAACTGGTTCCCGTGTACATGGACAAATTGAGAGCTAGGACTCAATTTTCACCAGTCGTTGAAATCTCACCAGTTGTCTGCTGACAACTTTGAAAGATTGAAAGAATTGAGAG
>JAPKLW010006957.1:0-16096 GCA_026898455.1 Plectranthus barbatus
AATTGTTTTACGTCTCTTGCACTTAATGTTATTTTCCAAAAGTTAGTTAGCTCAAGTTATGACTTAAGTTTGTGTTCAGATATACTCTAGCAACTCCGTTGCTAGGTTTTAAATCGATCTTTGAGCAGTAAATAAATAAAACAGTAAACGCACACAAGATTTATAGTGGTTCGATCAAATAGATCTACGTCCACTCCTTAGCCGAATCGCTAAGAATTTCACTAGAAAAGTATACAGATTACAAGGAATCGCCTTTCCAGTTAAGTAGGCAGTGAGCTTTCGGCCTGGCTACTTGACAGCTATCCTCCGTGAGTCTGCACTTCTCTGGTAAGGTTTGGCTGGGGCCAAGGGCACACCTTCGAAACTCCTGCCTTGCCTGATATGGAAGATTTAGACACTTCCTGATTTTCCTTGAGTGTGGCTAGACGCCCGTTCTAGTCTTAACCTTTTCAGGTGTTCGACTGTTAGATTCTTTTCTAAAAGAAAGGAATCTCAATGATTGAAATATCCTTGAATGCAATCAAGAATATCTTCAATGGAGTGTCAGTACTTCAATGAGTGACACTTCTGGTTGTTGGGAGCCTTTAGATAAGCTTTTGTACAGCTCTCAACTGACTACTTTCAAAGTTCACTTTGTCAAAGGAATCTCTAGCTTGAGCGTTCGTAAAGTGAGTAGAGCAATTGTAAGTCGTGAAAGTAGTTATCGAAGTAGTTCTCCGTCTTAGTTGTTGTGTTTTCTCTCATCTTTGAGACTGTCTTTTATAGGTGGAGATTCAAACTTTGAATCTCCTTATCCGTTAGACTCAACGGCTCCTTGATCTGAAGAGGTTTGTCTGTGGCACTCACTTTTATTCTTGACTTGTACTTTCCTAACCACTTCGGGAAAGTCTTATCCTTTTGCGTGAGCTTTTTGTCAGAGTGGCAGTCCGTCTTCAGCTTTTGAATCTCGCCCTTTGTTATGCTAGGAGTTGCTGAAGCCTTTTACTGCCTTCGATCCTTTGACTTCTTTTGTTTCAGACTCTTTACTTCGTTGCTGAAAGGTTCGAATGCTAACACCTTAGCATTCTGTCAGGCGTGCTTTCAGTCATTTGCTAGTGATCCTTTGTTGGCTTGTTTCTCTAGCAGATTGTGAGTTGAATGCTGATATCATTTTCTTTGTGTCTGCTAGGGATTCTTCTTAGCACACTAGTCTATTACAACTCGATGTTCAACTTATACAGGACTTTACAAGTTGTGTTAGACTCTCTAGATTTCAGCAAATGATCGACCAACTAAATAAGGTTTGATCCAACAAAACCTTTTACAAATAAGTCCTAAGGGAGTTTCTAGGGATAATTCCCAACAATTTCCCCCTTTTTGGTGCGATCAAAGCTTACTATCATTTGCTGGCCATAAGTGGAAGAATGTCTGAGTTTTACAATTCTATGCTATTCTATCAATCTGACACAGAGTTTTTCCAACTAGGTTCAAGCAACAACAATGATTGAAGTCAAATTCCCCCTCAACAGGTGCTGGGGAATATTTCTCGATTAAATATGAGTAAATGTTTGCAACAAAGCAATATGCTAGAAATTCTAGCACTCATTAAATCAACAATCATTCATATCAATCAAAATATGGTCTTCATGTCCACATGCAAATTTGTTGAATACACCAGAAGTGTAGATCAACTAGAGCACACCAGTAAAATTCAGAAGTGGACAAAAAGATTGTCAAAATCTGATCCAATTTCATATATGATATTGCAAGTTTAAGTACAAATTGGATTCAGAAAGTAAAAGAATTGACCTTGTCGTTCATGAGCCAGGTGCTGGTTTATCCTTTTCACTGTCTGCTGATTTGTTCTTCTGAATTTCAGCAAACTTCTCCATGGTAAATTTCATGAAGTTCTCCAGAAGGGCTGCTCCTGTTTCTCTTTCAGCAGCCTCTCGTTCCAGTTCTTTAGCCAGCTTCTCTTGCTCCATAGCAATCTTCTGTAGTTGAAGTTCATGTTCCTTCCTTTGTAGTTCTAATTTGGCTTCATGTTCCTTTCTTTGCAATTCTAATTGAGCTTCTAGCTCTTTTCGTCTTGATTCCTCCTTTGCTTCTTCTTCTTTTCTCCTTATCTCCTCTAATCTTGCGGCTAATTCCACCTCATTCTTCTTTCTTCTTTCCTGGTCAGCCTTTCTTCTTTCTTCCCCCTCTTTGATTGCAGCCAAAAAGTTTGTACCATAAGCCACAACCGTGTCTTCGAGGGTAGTCTTGGTGTCTGCTAAATCCTTTTGAACGACCTCAAGACTTGTCCTATTCTCAGAAATAGCCAGCTTGTTTTCAGCGAACTCTGATTGTACATGAGATACATCTCCCCGTATCTCATCAACTTCTCTTCTTAGATTAGCTGTTGCCCCTGATATTCTTTCATCAATGGTTACTTGTAAGTACGAGTCAAAGGCAGCAGCCATATCAACATTCATTGGAAAGACCATCTGTACGGAAGAGATAGGAGTGGCATTGAAGGAAGTGGTTGCAATAAGCTCTCTGTTGGTTGGAGCAGGTGATTGCTGTCTTTGAATTGCAATTGCTTCCAAATGTGCTTGATAACAAGCTTCCTCATGTATGATTCGATGAGTGGCCTCTAGAATCTGTGCGGATTCCTGAGCAATTCGAGTCTCTTCTTCCTGAGCCTCCTTAACTGTTTCCTGAATATCATGATTTAGGAATTGGAATATTTGCACATCAAATTTCAGAGCATCCCGCTCAGTGGCCAGTGCCTCTCTTCGAGCCTTCCGACGCTCCTCTTGTTGCGATTCATATTCCAACTGACGTTTCTCGTAGGCAACAGCTGCTTTTGCCTGTCGTTTGGACAATTCCACTCGAGCATCAGAGTATCCATCAGGTACGAAGGTGGACTTGGGTAACCCAACAGTTTTCGAGAGGGAACGGTGTTCTCGGATGGCTTGAAGTCTGCACATCACTTGTTTATCCGAGAATTGTTTCATCCCAGGAACTTGATCAATCCAATCAAAGCACCAGCGTTCCTCACACCTCCAGAAGTTTAATCCTTTAGCTGCAATACATATCATCCTCTCTTTGAAGCAGAGTTGATACATAATATAATCAAACTTCTTCCATCGACGGAACTCTTCAGGTATTGATTCATCCAACTCACTGTAGAATAGATCTGCTATGGCTCTTTCTGTTTCAGATTCAACAAACTGCTCTATTTCTTCAGCCATAGGTCCTAAATCAGAGTTAGGTACTTCTTCGGGATGAACCTTTGCACACCATTGACTAATTCTTCGGAGTCCATAGCGACGTCTTGGCAGCCCTTGGAGGGGCACTCGAAGAATAGCCTCTGATCCTGTGGTTTCTTTCCTCAAGAACTTTGCATTGTAAATTTCATCAGCTTCTCCATCGGAGTCAGATTCAGAGATACAAGATGATTCAGGTTCAGTGAGGTGAGAATCATTTTCTTCTAGTTGAGGTGTTTCAGCACCTAATTGCTCTTCTAATGTGTTAGCAGATTGATTACCAACGAGTGTTTCCTTCGAATGTTCTGCGAGGGGTGTCTGCACCGGAAGTCTTGCTAACATACTTTCGTCTGGTTTTTCTTTCGCTGAACCAGGATTGATGAGTGATCCAACTTGATCTTCAATATTTCGAATCTCACTAGATTCTGCATCATTTCTTCTGCAAAGCGTTTCCCGTGGGTAGTGAGTTTCATTGAATGCTCCAGATTCCAGCCTTTTTGTGAATTCTGTATCTGATAATTCTTCTTCTTCAATGTTAATCAGCTGATCAGGTGACTGATTGAGAATTGATTCTTCTGCTGAATCAGCCTTCCCTTTTCCTTTCTTCGCAGCTTCTTCTGTTAGATGAAGAAGATCAGTAGTCGAATCTTCTGTAGCATCCCTTATGATAGCATCTGCTGAAGTATATGCTATTCCTTCATTCTCTGCTGGAATTTGATTTTCTCCAGCATCATGCCTGTCTGCTAATGGATGATTCATATGCTCTGCAGATGTTTCATTAACTATGCTAGCCTCGACTCCTCTGCTAGCACTGACTCATCTGCTAGAACTGACCTCTTTGCTAGCTTCTTTAGCAGCTTTCTTCTGGGCCATAAACTCTTCAGCAGCTGATTTGACTCGTTCGATGTTCCTGTCTCTGCCTTCGAATGTCAAGTTACTGATGAAATTTTGGTAATCTTTCTTCTCAATTTCCTTTAGAGTAGCTATGCGCCTTCTCTTTGCTTTTCTTGTTTCCTGACTTCGTTCTTCTGCAATCCTGAGAGACTTAGGGATGTAATCTGGATCAGTGGTGTCCTCAGTAACAATCTCTGTAGAATCCTTTTCTGCTGTATCAATTCCTTCAGCAGCTGTAGCACTCTTTTTTTCTGCTTTTGCTTTCTCTAAAGCTTCCTTATCCGTAAGTAGTTCCAACTTTCTCCTGGTCTTCTTCATTGTCTTAGTCACAGGAGGAGTTGTTGCTGTTCTCTTGTTTGATTGAAGAGGTAGTGCCTGTGCTCCAAGAGTGGTTGGAATCTGTTCTGCTTCCTTTGAGGTAATGATGTCGTTGATCTGATCAAGTGGTAAGTTTCCTAACTTCTCAATTTCCTCAAGGTTTTTGAAACAATGATCTGTTTCTGCATTCCTCTTCAACACTGCTAATTCTTCTTCGGTTATGGGAATGGAGTGCTGAAGTGTGAGTGTTGCTAAACTAGCTTCATCTGGTTCCTCTGGGGATGTAGGTTTATTCTTGTCTACATTAGACTTCCCTTATAACCTTCGAGGATTTCTGATATTGAACGGCTTAGGCTTGTGTCTTGTTACAGGAATGTAGTCTGTGGAAAGGAGTGCAACTCCACGATCCACGCCTGTGTTGGTAAACAGAATCTCCAGGAATTTACTAATCTTCAGCCCAAAGTTGACATTCGAGGAGAATGTTCCATCGATCTCCATATGAGCATTTTTCTTAGCATGCTCTGCCCATCGTTCAAATAAGAACTCAGCCCAATTGCCCTTAACATTGTCGTTTAATGCCATCATCACGGCATACTTCTTGGCTAAGAGCTCCGAGTATGAACCAGCATCGCACTGGAGCATTTTTATCACAATTTTGGCAAGGAGTTTGTATTCCTCTGTCAAGGTGTTGATCGAGGTGTTAACCTTAAACGTACTAGGTTGCCCTTTTTCTCCTGACTTCTTCCAAAGGTTCCATCGTCTCTCCATTTCTGCTATATCATTCACCTTATACTGAGAGATTTTGGTTCCATAGTTTCGAAGTCCAAAAGTACGGGAAAGCAGATCAGCATTCACTTCTACAATATTCCCATATACACATGTCTTGAATGACTTCTGATCATCACTCATAACAGCCCTAGCATAAAATTCAGCAACCATGTGCGGATGAAATTGATTAGGTTCAGCAGTGAGATACCTGACGAGCAGTTCGGAATCAAGAAGATTTAAAATCCATTTGGGAAAGTTTTTGTTGGCGAGTGGCATGTACATAACCCTGTCTTTCATGATCTGGGCCACTCGTCTCCGTTCCGCCGAATGATTTGACAGCTTTTTCTGTCTGGCCATGGTTACCAATGTGCCGTATGGAATGGACTCATCAATGTCCTGTTTCTTCTCAATACCAGTGAACTCGGGTGCATGTCGAACATGCAGGGGCGAGCAAGTGGTGGCTGGATAGATGAATGTAGGCTGTTGAAATCGAGTTGTGTAGGTTTTCTGAAGATGAAGATTCGGGATTTATGTCTTTGTGTGATGAGGAGGTTGAAGAATTTGGATTTGAAGTCATGGTTGAGTAATTTTTCTGGGAAGTTTGAGAGGGTTTTGCAAGGACGGAGGTGAAGGGTTTCTGAAGATTGGTGGGGATTTGAAATCTAATTATGGTGTAGAAGATTTCGGAGTACGAGGAGAAATTGACGACGAGGATTGAAAGCACTTTAAATTCAATCAACGGTTGGGGTTGAGAGGCAGATCGTGGGCATAGCCACGTCCTTCGTAGCTTGAGTGTGGATGACGTGGCACAATCTAATTTGTCGCCGTCGTCTGGACGCATTAAATGTTTCTCCATATTGAAAAGCAAACGTCCCGCGTCTGATTTGAGATTTTTCAACAGCCAAGATGGATAAAATTAAGCAGATGCTACCACGTATTTCATGGTATCATCATAATAGTCTCCGGCATTGCTTTTCATGCATGATCGTAATCTCTTCCGATTTGACCTTTTTATTAATGAACTACTTCACTCCTACTCAGCGACCCTTCGACTTCAGAGGTGAGCAGTTACCAATGACTCTTCTTTAAGTAGCCTAAGCAGGGGATGCATTTGATACAACTTCTTGCAACTTTTGTTCTTCTTCTCACAAAATTCACTAATACGAAGATATGGAACAGATTCAATCTCTCTTCGTTCCTCGCCATAGAATTCTCTGTGATTCTGGTCTGTATGAGGAATATGAAGCAGAGTACCACATAGCTGAATGGATCATGTCCAGTCTTCATGCTTGTGGTGTGGCTAAATTCATCTCTTTGACGCCTCATGTGTTTCATAGAGAACATCTTCAGTTCTTCGTCCGACAAAGTCAGCCCATTGGAGACTCCATCGTAGGTGTCTTCAGGAATCAGTTGGTGAGATGGACGGTAGACTCTTTTACTTCAGAGTTCGGCTTACCGAGGGGTCCAATTTCTGTGATGGATTACCACAACAATGAAATCACTCCAGAGTGGACTTCATGGATGAGATGGAGGCGTTCTTCTGATCTTGAGTTTTCGCCTACTCCATCGGCATACGGACTGCAGACTCGCTATCAAGTTCTCTTTGAGATAGTCTGTGGAATGTTGGTGGGAGTGAATCCGGATGACATGACCTTCTCTCGGGAAGTCTGGAAGGTTATGATGGCGATTGATGATCGGGCAGAAGTTGACTGGGCGGCGTTTGTCTTCCAAAGGGTCTGACAGAGTGTGCAGCAGTGCCCTCAACTGCACCTTCCTTATGGAATGCTGCTAAGTTGGCTGCTAGAACAGAGATTCACCGATCTCACTTTAGGTCCCTCGAACCTTCGAGGAGTAGATTTTTATCCTTTTGTGCCGATGTCGCCTTTCTGATTTTGGTTGAATCCGTTGTTCATGTAAATATTTTTGAACTATATATAAAATGATGCCTATGTTTTGATTTAGACAATCCCATATATATATATGCGCTCTATATCAAACATCTGCTTGATAATATCCTTGATAATCAAATGTGTAGTAATTCTGCTGTATACGCTTCTTCTAAGAATGTAGCAGATTGCTAATTGGTAGCAAGGATATATGTTCTGCTGAAAGCGTAGCAGATGCTGCTTTAGAAAGTAGTTAGCAGAGCTTTCTTTATCTAGCAGAGTATCCATCATTTAGCAGAGTAGTTAGCTGAGCATCCATCGTCTAGCATATACCTTCGTGTTTAGCAGGGATCTCATTCGCTAGCAGAGTCCTTATTGCTAGCAGAGTCTTAATCTCTAGTAGATACTTCTTCTCTAGCAGAGTCTTCATTTCTAGCAGAGTCTCATCTCTTAGTAGAGACATCGTTTCTAGCAGAGACTTTATCTCTTAGCAGATGGAACGTCGATCTTTAGTGTAAGCTTCTCTCCAAGCGTCGTTTACTTTTTCAAGAAATACTTCGACCGGTCTGACGTGTCGTCTGTTTATTCGTTGTGTATCAGATGATCATTAACTCTGAATCGAGACGAATTGATTTTTGTGAACAGAGTTATGATTCTTCCTTTATAAATGCCCTTCTTGAGTGTATCTTTATCATCACAGAAGCTCTTTTTCTGAGTATCCTTCTTTTGTCTCTTTCAGAAGATCTTCAAGAAAATGGATTCTCCTGGTCAGTCCTTGGAATTGCGCCGAAACCAGATCCTTCATGAGGCTGGTTTGAACTCTTTGTACGATAACAATCCGAGAGTGGCAGAGATTGTCATGTCAAAGTTGAATCGCAGTGGATTGACCCAATTTGTTACTACTACTCCCAGATGTTTCCAAGGCGATGTTCTTCGAGAGTTTATCGAAGATTGTTCTGTGGAGGGGGATGGCATTTACGGTTCCTTCCGCGGCAAACTCATCTACTGATCACCGGACGTCTTTTCTCGTCGATTCGGCCTTCCCAGAGGCCCTGGGTCTATCTTTAACTATCGTGTGACGGACATTGCCCCTGAGTGGTCCGCGTGGCAAAGATGGAGACGAACGCCTTCTTCTGAATTTTCTCTGTCTGTCTCAGCATACGATCTGCGCACTCCTTATTGGGTGCTCTTTTGTATTGCTAATAATATGTTGATGGGGGAGGACCGTGATGACACTTTCTTCTCAAAAGAAACGTGGCAAATCATGATGTCCATTTATGATGGAGCTGAGGTAGACTGGGCGAAATATGTCTACAACGGCGTTCGAGATTGTGTCGAATATTATCCGGCAGTGCCTCTGCTAAATGGAATGCAATTTAGTTGGTTGCTGGAGCAGAGTTTTCCTCAGATAGTAGAAGGACCAACGAATCTTATAAATGCGGACTTCTTCCCGTTCAGGCCTTCTTCCTCTTAGAATAACGATCTTGTTGTTTGTAATCTTCCTCTTTTCTTTTGTAATGACATTGTCGATGAATGAAAAGATATATGAAGATTTCACAGCTATGTTTTGTTGTCTGTCATTTGTTAACAAAATTTTCAACCAATTTCTGCTCAGCATTTTCATTATTAGCAGAGAACTATAATCTTCAGCAGATGTAATCATCTTCCAGAATAAGTAATGATGTCTTCAAGAAATCCAAGAAATAGGAATAACATCTCTTCTGAAACTCTGTTTCTGATATGCTTGCATTATAGTCTCAGCAAGCTGTCTTTCGAGTGTGTTGAGTGTCTGTAGCCACCTTCCTGTGTCTGATGTGAGCTACTATTTTCCACTCAATGTCATCAAGTGCTATCATTTAAGACGGCAGATTTCTGTATTAATCAAATGATTTGGGATATTCTTTGGTGTCTTCTTTAAGCATTTGTGGAAGAGAACGCCAGGATACTCAGGTAGGTCGACTTGCCGTAAGTAGCCTTAGTAAGACAGGTGGCATTTCCCCCTTTGTCGAGACTCCTCGACTTCTGCTCTTTTGAGTTTTGAATTCATTTGACAGGACACTTTTGGGAGAATGTTCCCACTATGGATAGAGCCATAATCTTGCTATAAAGAACGACTCACTTGTATACTTGGACTTCATCTTTTCAACTCCTCTTTGCATAGCATTCCTCCTTTACTAGCTTCAAAATGCATCGTATAACCATTGCTCCAAGTGATTTGTCTATCACTCGCAACCAGATTCTTCATGAATTGGGGTTGTATTTTGAATATGGTAACAACTGTCGTGTTGCCAACTTCGTTATGGGAGCTCTTCATGAGAGTTGCCTGACCCAGTTTCTGACTACGATGCCGACATGCTATCAGAAATGAGCTCTTCAAAGCTTTATCTTCAGGAGTAAAACCGATGATGATGCTATTTGGAGTTGCTTCGACAATGAAGTAGTTTGCTGGACTCCGGCCCTGTTTTCTTAGAAGTTTGGCCTTCCTCGGGGTCCTACTCACGTCATGGATGTCTTCCGCCATTTGACTGCTCCAAAGTTCGGCTACTGGAATAAGTGGAGGCAGTCTGATGACTATGACTTTTCGCCAACTCCTTCATGTCTGGGGTTGAAGGAAGAGTATAGAGTCATCTTTGACATTGTTAGCAATGTCACTTTTGGGGTCCCTGCTGACAATTATGTGTTCAACCAAAGGATTTGGAGGGCCATGATGGCCATTGATGCAGAGATGAAGGACGTTGATTGGGCAGAATTCTTCTTTGATGGAGTGAAGAGATGCATCGATCTCTTTCCTCAGATTCCTCTGCCAACTGCCATGCAGCTAAGTTGGTTGCTTGAGCAGTCGTTCCCTCATCTTGTCTCTGAGGGCATCCCTTTGATGGGTTTTGACTTCTATCCCTTGAGGGCTTACTTCCCTAACAGTGGTTGAAGAATGCTCTGAGCTCTCCTCCTTTTGGCCTTCATATGACTCCTTGTTAGATTTGTAAACGAATATGTTGTAGTTGATGATGTATCTGCTCTTTTCTTGTAGTTTTTGAAGTCTGTTGTCCTTCAGAAGAATGAATATGCTAACTTTGGATTTCTTCTTATTTTCATGACATTGTTCAGCCTTTCATAGTGTAATAATGTCAAGATATCTTCAACAGAACGAAGTCATAGCAATCCAGAATATAATAATTATCAACCAAATTGCAGAAATATCCTTCTAGAAAGAATGAGAGCTAGGACTCATTCATCCACGTCAGCATCTAATTCCATTAATCCCAGTTTCAAGCATAACTCTTTAAATCTGGTTTCTGGAAGGGGCTTTGTAAATATGTCTGCTATTTGATCTTCGGTGCATATATAGCGAACATCGATATCTCTCTTCTCTTGATGGTCTCATATGAAATGATGACGAATATCAATATGCTTGGTCCGAGAGTGATAAACAGGATTCTTTGTGATGCACATGGCACTATTGTTGTCGCAATAGATGGGTACACATTCAGGAGAAATCCCATAATCTTGTAATTGTTGCTTTATCCATAGAATTTGTGAGCAGCAACTAGCAGCAGCTACATACTCTGCTTCAGTGGTGGAGATAGCAACAGAGTGCTGCTTTTTGCTAAATCAGCTAATGAGTTTGTGTCCCAGAAATTGACATGTGCCGCTAGTGCTTTTCCTGTCAATCTTACATCCTCCAAAATCAGAATCTGAATATCCACTCAGAGCTAGACCATCTTCTCTGGGATACCAAATTCCTAATCCTTCTGTACACTTCAAATAGCGAACAATTCTCTTGGCAGTGTCAAAGTGAACCTTCTTCGGCTTGGCTTGATATCTAGCACATAATCCCACGGCATACGAGATATCTGGTCTGCTAGCGGTGAGATACAGTAGTGAACCTATGATCCCTCTGTAAAGAGTAGGGTTCACATCATCTCCTTCTTTTTCAAGAGCAGCAATGCAAGTGGTGCTGATAGGTATGCGCAAGATCTTGGTCTTCTCCGAACAGTATTTGGCGATTAAGTCACGAGCATACTTCTTCTGATGGATGAATATTCCTTCTTTGGATTGATGAACTTGTAGTCCAAGAAAATAGGACATCTTTCCCATCATGCTCATTTGGAAATGGCTAGTCATGAGATTAGAGAATCTATCACATAGATCTTGATTCTTTGATCCGAAGATTATGTCGTCAACATAAATTTGAACTAGTAGAATGCTGTCTCCATCTTTAATGCGAAAGAGAGTTTGATCTATCCTTCCTTTCTGAAATCCATTGTTCAATAGAAACTTAGACAAAGTTCCATACCAAGCTCGTGGTGCCTGTTTCAGACCATATAGTGCCTTCTTGAGCCTGTAGACTTGATTCCCTTGCTCAAATCCCGGAGGTTGCTCGACATAAACTTCCTCCTTGAGCTCGCCATTAAGGAAGGCGCTTTTCACGTCCATCTGCATTACATCAAACTCATGGTATGCAGCATATGCCAAGAATAGACGGATAGCCTCTAGTCTTGCTACTGGGGCGAAGGTTTCATCATAATCTATTCCTTCACATTGTCTATACCCTTTGGCTACAAGACGCGCCTTGTTCCTTACTACAGCACCTGATTTATCTTTCTTGTTTTTGAACACCCACTTAGTGCCTATCACACTTTGATGTTCTGGTCTGTCGACTAGTTCCCACACATTGTTGCGTGTGAATTCTGCAAGCTCCTCTTGCATGGCATTCACCCAATCTGCATCTTGCAATGCTTCTTCTACTTTCTTGGGTTCTTCATTAGATATGTAACAGGCTAACATGGCATTGTCGTTTCCTTGTCTGGTTAGGATAGGGTCATTTACGCTTCCAAGAACACTGTCTAAAGGATGCGCTCGTAGCCATGACGGTCTGATACGTCCTGGAATTTCAGCATCTGGTTCTCCTTCTTGATGAGTATTATTATGATTAGCTTCTACTGCATTCTCCTGGGGTTCTGCAACGGGAACAACTGGGACTCCTTCTTCATCTGCTTCTTGACCTTCATGAATAGGATCGGCATGAGCAGGTATGGTAATGGTTGGAGCTCCAGCAGCAGGTTCCTCCATGATTGGATTCTCAACAACTCCTTTGCTAAGATCTTCAATAGATTCTTCATCCTCTCGATCGTCAAGTGCACCAGCAACGTCTAAATTCTCATTTAGATATATAGAGGATGAGGCCTCAGCATGATCATTAGCATCACTGGCCTGGTCAGCAGTCTGGTCACCTGCTGAGTGCGATGTTTCTGGATTGACATCAGTCGTAGACCTAATCGGATCAATACTCATATTCTCAAAAGATTTTTGAAGAGATTGATCATGGATATCATTGGTCTCATGATTATCATTCCTCTGTTCTTTGTCAGCCCTGCGCACTAAAGTAGACTCATCACAAATAACATTGCATGTTATTTCCACAAGTCGGGTTGTCTTGTTTAACACTCTATAACCTTTGTGAGAAGGGTATCCATATCCCAGGAAAACGCCTTCATCAGACTTAGGTGAGAAAGTATTAAGCTTAGACTTCCCATTGTTATGGATATAACATGTTGAACCAAAAGTACGAAAGTGTTTAATAGAAGGCTTACGACCATTATACACTTCATAAGGGGTTTTGTTGAATCTGCCATTAACCGCACTCCTGTTCTGAGTGTAGCATGCAGTCATGATGGCTTCTCCCCAGTACTTTCCACTGAGTCCTGAATCAGCAAGCATGGACCGTGCTGCTTCCTTCACTGTTCTGTTTCTTCGTTCTGCTAACCCATTCTGCTGTGGGGTTCTGGCAATGGACCTCTTATGATGAATTCCAGCTTCCGCACAAAAGTCCATCAGAATTCCATTACAGAATTCAGTTCCATTGTCAGATCTAATCCTCTTAACTGTAAACTCTTTGCTGTTCTGTTCTTTGAGGATCAGCTCAGGTAGCAGGGTTTTCACTTCGTCTTTAGTCTTTAATAGTTGAACCCACGTATACCTGGAGAAGTCGTCAACAACCACAAGTGTATATATTTTCTTATTGACTGTGGGTGGTGTGACAGGACCAAACAGATCCATGTGTAGGAGTTCGAGAATTCTCCCTGAGGTATCCTTTTCTGGATTTGATTTGAAAGATGCCTTTGTTTGTTTGCCTTGTTGGCACGCTTTGCACATTTTTTCCTTTCGGAAAGATTCAGCAGGCAGTCCTTCGACCAGCTTGTGTTTGGCTAGATGATTGATTGTCTTGAAGTTCAAGTGATTTAATCTTTTATGCCATAGCCAATTTGTTTCCTCTTTGTTAAATGCCACGAAGCATGAATCCTGTTGGCCACTTTGCCAATCAACCACATATAGTCCACCCTTGTGGATGCCTCTAAGCTTTACTTCACCTGTAACCTTATCAACAATATCACAGCCAGAGTTAATGAAATAAACATTATATCCATTCTCACATAGTTGGCTGATGCTCATCAAATTGTGTTTAAGGTTTGAAACGAGAGCAGCATTGACAATTCGGATTCCATCTTGTTCTACACATCCTCTTCCAATGACTCTTCCTCTGCTGTTATCACCAAAAATAACTGAAGATCCATACACGCTTTGTAAATCTGAGAATAATTCTGCTCTTCCAGTCATGTGCCCTGAGCAGCCGCTATAAAGAATCCATTCATCTGGAGATCTTGACTCCTTCACTCTTGGATTCTTCTTCTGCAAGACAATTAAGAGAATGATTTAGGTACCAGTTTAGTCTCGGATCCTGCAGGATTAGCAAGTGTCATTGTTCCTTTTGGAACCCACATTTGAGTGATCTTCAAAATTTTCTTCTTGACATCACTCTTTATACCTTTCTCAACCTTAGGATAAGTAAATCTTGCATGCTTAAATTGAGGATGAGGTGTGGTAGTGTGTTGTGCCTTCATTGTCCTTTTGAAAAAGTTTATTTTGGACTTAGGCCTTACATAGGTGTTCTGCCTATGTGGTGTATATGCATTATGAGGGGGCTTTACAGCATTGTAATTAACATGCTTGCTTGTATGAAATGAAGATTTTGCTGTCCTGGCAGTAGATGCATACTGCTCGGCATTTCTTCTAGACTCTGCTGATCTAGGTTGCGAAGCATATGTTCTTGTATTCTGCTTGAATTTATTATTCCTCTGTTGAGGTTTCATAGCAGACACTTGAGCATTCTGCTGAGGTATAACGTACCTCTGCTGTGTTTCCCTAGCATACATTCTAGGATTCTGCTGGGATATATCGTACCTCTGCTGAGGTTCCCTAGCAGATGTCCTAGCATTCTGCTGAGGTTTCACATTTGAAACTTTTAACTTTAGTGAGGTGTTTTCTCCTACAATGACGTTTTTAATTTTGTACATTTTAGAGAATTCTTCACTTAGCTTCGTGAGATAGTCTTCCTCAGAATCTAAAGTGAGATTCTCGCAATCATCAAATGTTATAAATCTAGGGATGTTTATTGAAATTACCTCGGTGTTCTCGACTGCTAGAGCCGTTTCAGCATTTTGATCAGCATCTGCATCAGCAAATTGATCTTCCACGACGTCTGCCATCAGAACTAGCATGGCTTCTTCATCTTCTTCCTCTGAGGATAGATAATATTCCTCATCATTTTCAGGAATGTGCTGAGTTTCTGTCCAGGTTAGGAGCGCTCTTTTGACTGCATTGCCTGCACGTCTTTCAAATCTTTGTTTCAGCCGCTCTCTTTCTTCTCTGCTGACTTTCGGACAGTCATGTTTCAAGTGGTCGGGAGATCCACACTCGAAACAGGTCCTAGGCTTTCGCTCTGCTGAGCGGGTATGTGAAGGTGACTGCTGAGTCTCCTTTGCTTCCTTTTCGCCTTTAGCCTCTATCAGCATCTTCTGAAGATTCTTCATCTGTTCTTCTAGTTCACTGATCTTAAGATCAGTAGACTGAGAGCTAGAGGTTGTAGCAACCTCCTTTGATTGGGTTATAGGAGCAGATCTTTCTTGATTGTAATATGGTTTCTTTTGTTTAAACTTATTAAAATCCTTTTTGACAAAATAAGCCAAATCATCTGAGCTAGCAGCGGATTGTACTACTGCAGCTTCATTCTTCTTTGACTATTGTATTATGAATTCATGAGATTTTAACTGAGCAAATACCTCGGATGTAGACATTTTGTTGAGATCTTTCTCACTCAGACTAGTCATTTTAACAAACCAGTCATCTCTGGGGTACAGTTTAGAGATAATCTTGTGATTCATTTCCCCATTCTCATATATCTTACCAAGGTTATTCAGCTCTCCAATGATGGTATTAAATCGTTCCTCCATGGCCATTATGGATTCACCTGCATTCATAGAGAAAGATTCATATTTGTCAACAGCTACCTGCAGTTTATTGCGTTTCATCTGGTCTGTCTCCTGGGAAGACTCGCAGACATACTGCCACATTTCTTTAGCTGTATCAAACTCTAAGGCCTTTTGCGCCATCAGCTTCGGTAGAGAGTCAATGATTAACTTCTTTGCAACATGCTCCAGCTGAGCTCTTTTCTTGTCTTCACTTGTATATTCCTCAAAAGGTTTTGCAACCATCTGGGGTCTTGGTAGCCTTTGAGGTCTAGGTTGATCTCCTTCATCAGCTCCTTCAGCCGGTTCGGGTACAGGTCCTATAAAAGTGTTAGCTTTCATAATCTTAATGGGACCTCTTTCAAGTACCTCAACCATTTCTGGGTGTATGCTCTGAAGTTGTATTAAGGCCATCTTTTTCCATGTTGAGATGTTTTCCCTGTTGTACTTTCCAAGAGAGTGATTCAACATCTTGTTTCCTGATCTAAACAAGTAGAACACAAATAAACAGGTAAAAGTGCAAGGAAAATGCGGATCTGGTCTTAAGCGACTCAGAAGCAGTCGGTTTTTCAACCTCCTGCTCTGATACCACTTGTTGGTCCCGAAATATCAGAGTCGTCGTGTTGATAACTTAACACAAAATGCAGCGAAATTGTTTTACGTCTCTTGCACTTAATGTTATTTTCCAAAAGTTAGT
>JAPKLW010006958.1:0-16093 GCA_026898455.1 Plectranthus barbatus
AGGACGCTGATTACGACTAAGTCCAAGCTCTTAGTTGTTTTTATTTAAGTGGTATCTCAAGCTCACTGATGGTTCCTACTGGCGGAACTTATCCCTTAATTGTCCAAGGAAATGAGTCCCAGCTCTCATTCCGAAGTTGCCAGCGAAATTGGGTCCCAGCTCCCAATTTCAAGCGATGATGAGGAGAGGATTTCTTGAAGAGAAGACAATGCGGAATAAAATTGAGTCCAAGCTCTCAATTTTCTTAATCTTTCAAGTTGTCAGCAGACAACTGGCGAATTTCCTACGACTGATGAAATTGAGTCCCAGCTCTCAATTTATCCAAGTACTCGGGAGCCAGTCGTAAGTACCAGTTGTCAACTGGTAAGGAGGCCATGCTGACAGGGGGAAGTGTTCAACTGGCATATCCTGCTGATGACCAGTTATATTACTGATGACCAGTTGAGTCCGAGCTCTCAACTGACGATCTCTTGAAGTCCAAGAGTCGTGCCAGCTGTCGCAGAAATGGCGGGAATGTTCAAATCCTCTTGCGTGTGCGTATCTCAGAATTTAATGCGGCATTTAATGCCACATTTAATACGCACAGTGTCTGCGCAGTCCGACGCTTGGATGCCACCAATCGGCGTGTGCCATGTCAGCTCCACGTCGTGGCGCCCGTCAGCACGACCGCGCACGTCACCACAGGGAAGCGAGCCTGTTGATGACCGTCGATCCTTACCTGCTGAGACTTCATCTCGGTCGTTTAATCCTGCATGGCCCTTCGTATAAATACCCGACCTCCTTCATCGGGTTAACCTTTACGATCCCTCATATTTTCAGAACCCTAAATCTGTTCAACTTCTTTCAACTTCCTTTGATATTTTCTGAAGTCATGGCGTCTTCCTCGCAACCTCCTGCTGATAGCCCCTCTACTTCATCATCCTCAGAGTCTCTCGACTTACCCCTCGCTGAAGCTCATATGCCAACGTATACTGGCATTGTAAAGATAGAGGATATTGATTATAGCCATCCTTTTGCCAGACTGGTTCAGCTGAATAGACCGCCGACCCGACATCAACTCTCCAACGCACAGATAAGGGCTGCTCAGGTCCAAAAAGAGAAAATTTTGAATGAGAAATTGGCCCTGAAACATTTCGGCGAGGAGCTGATGGAGATGATTGACCGAGAACAGCTCCGACCGTACCTCACGGCGACCCCCAGAACTTTCCATCCTCATATGGTTGCGGAGTTCTATGCTAGGGCGGTTATTGCTGATGACAGGAAGTCGTTCACAACATCAGTATTCGGCCATCTGATCACGGTCGACGCTGCATACCTCGCCAACATCTTTGGGATGAGGAATGAAGGAGAGGAAGTGGCGACGTATCATAGGGATGATACGGTCGAGTTCCAGCGGAGGTGGGAGCTGTGGAGAAGGGCGGAAGTGACCGTTTTTAAAACGGGGATGAAGAAGTCAGAAATGGAGGATTTCTGGCAAATGGTGTGCGACATTGTAGTGCGCATGCTACAATGTGAAGTCGGCTCCTACGCCGAGCTTAGCTTGCACAAGTTCTCAGTGATGTGCGCCCTGGTAGATGGTGTACAGGGCAATTGGGCCGAATTCTTTTTTGGCCGGTTGCTGGAAAATGTGGCGCGGAACATCACCGTGCCGACTGAAGGGAAGTTTGCCCACGCAGTCTCGTTCGGGCTGCGGATCAGCCACATCTTGGAAGTGGAGATGGGTGAAGGCGTTGACCAAGGGGAGAGACTGGTCCCCTCAGACTTTATACCACTCTCCAAGGTCAAGCTGGCTGACCCCGATTACAAGAAGCCGCGCCGGTTGAAAGGCAAGAAGGCAGTGAACCCTAATGAGGCCGTTTCTGAGGAGGACTCACAAGACCTGGGGGAGCAAGTCCCAGCTGTGGCTCTCCCACTGTCAGCAGCGGCGAAGGCGGAGTTGAAGCGAAAACTAGAGACGGAGTCTCTCTTCGCTACGATGGAGGAAGCGGTGGCTGAGGCTACTGGCGTTCATCCTCGAGAAGTACAACTGGTACCAGCCACCAAGCCTCCATCCCGCAAGAAGCCGAAGACCCACCAGCACCAGCAGCCTCCGCAAGCCGTTGCTTATGATCCTGAGTCTGGAAAGATCTCAGTTCCAGTCAAGAAGTCCGTCTTGGGACTGACTGAGGAGGAGACCCTCGAGAGGATGACTCGCAAGAGGAAGCGAATCCAGACCAGAGCCCAGAAGGAGGCCGAAGAGGCCAAGAAGGCGAAGCACGCCTCTATTATCAAGAAGAAACAAGCTCAATCCAGGCTGCGAGCCATTGTCGCCCAGCAGAAGAGAGAGGCTGAACTGGCAGCCCGTGATGAAAGATTTGCCAAAATCAAGGCTGAGACCGAGGCCAGGCGCCAGGAGCAACTGGCCAACCAATTGCACCAGGTGGCCAAGGGAAAATGGGGAGTCTCCGAGACTTCAACAAGTACCGTGCCACCAGCACCAGCACCAGGCAAGATCTTACCCGATGAATCCTTTACACGCCTGCTGGTGATGGGCGCTGACGAGGACGTACTATCCCTTGTGGATGAGTACAAACCGGAGGAGGAAACCGCTGAAGTCCCTCCACCCGCGCAAGGGGGTGGTGGAGGTGATGAAGAAGTCCCACTGGCGACGCAAGGGGAAGCCAGTGGAGGAGTAGAGGAGCGGGCGACCACCCCGGAAAAACTGGCGAGCTTCTCGGATGTCAGTTCTGAATCCGAAGAGGCAGAGGAGAAAGCGATAGAGGTGGAGCAGGCCACCGAGATGGAAGTGACTACTGGTGGAGAGGCTGCTGATAAACCAGTGGTACAGCGCTCAACCGTGCAGAGGATGGAGCCGAGGGACCTTTTCCCTGATTTTGATGCTGAGGCTCGTGCTCATGCCGGTCGTCCAAAATCTTCTGAAGCCTCAACATCTTCGGGACGACCAGCGGCATCCTCATCAGCACCAGGACGCGCTGAGCGACGAGAAAGAAGGTCCTACATGATCAGCATTCACTACATCCACCTGATCGATGAGGACGACCTTCAGGCTCAAGTGACAGGGGTGCACCGGTGGGAGCACCGCGGGGAGATGGCATTTTATAATTCCAGGGTGCCTGAATTCTCAATCTTCAACATAATCCCGACCAGCGGCCTCCCCCACCAGTCCGTTTATGCTTCAAGAATTTTTGACTGGTGCCTGCCCCTGCAGCCAGTGGAATACTACAACTCTACTCTGTATGAGTATGCAGAGAACATCACGGCGGAAGTTGAGAGTGCCGTGGATGACGAGATGATTGCAGATTTCCAATATCTATGGAGAGTGAATCCGGAGCTATTTAGGGAGTTCCGGAGGTGGAAGATCTTTGACCGATGCGAGCGCCGATTAACTGTGGAAAAGCGCTCAGTACTCTACGCCCGGCTCGGACTTGGCTACTGGAGAGCGGAGGAGGAGTGGACTCATGCGTTCATGGACACTGATGCTGAGAACCCCCAGCAGCTTTCGACCAGGCGGATCAAGCGTCGTTTGAAGAAGATAGCTGACTACCGGAAGCTGACTGGCACCTCCGGCCTCCCGCGTCCGAAATTGGTGAAGTTACCTTTTCTCCAGTTCCACCTAGCCAGCCGCGGCTACCAGATGGTTTACGCGCTCAGACGCATCCGCATACTGGTCGATCTTCCGAGGATCCCTCCCTACCATGCTATATTGTTCGACATGGCTGCCAGCGCTCTGCTGGTAGACCACTTAGTAGAGGAGGATCCCTCTCGTGGTTGGTGGCTGACCCTTGCCGTCCCCCCTGTTCCTACTGTCTTGGGCGATCTAGTCCCTGATTCTATGGACTGGCAAGTGGTGGAATTCACAGCCCCACCCGTTTTTGCACAAGTCCAGCCAGCTCCAGCAGCAGTGCCAGTAGTGGAGCCAGCAGAAGCAGCAGTCGAAGTACCAGCGGAGGAACCAGCTGCAGCTGCAGTGCCAGCGGAGGAGCCAACCCCAATGGAAGAATCAGCTGAATCTGAACCAGCAATGGCTCCTTCCGCAACTGATGTGCCTTCCTCTTCCATGGAAGTATCAGCGCAGCCAATCTCCGAGATCCATCCTCCTGCGCAGCTTCTTGCACTCATTGATGCCAGGATGGATCAACGCTTCACCACCTTCCGAACTGAAATTGCTCAACAAATGGAGTCCGTCACCGCCGGTGTCTCCACCTTTTTAGCGCGGATCCAAGAGGGGGAAAGGGAGCGAGCACTGGCTGAAGCAGAGAGAGCCCGACTTGCTGAGGAAGAGAGACGGATTGCTGCTGAGGAAAGGCTGAAGAGAGAACAAGACATGGCCGCACTTACAGAGATCCTGAGGTCTATCACAAGCGCGAGAACTCAATCACCAGGATCATCATCCAAGCCATAGTCTAGTTTCTCTATTTTGTTGTAAGTAAATACTTATCAGCTAGACTAGTCAGTTATCACTCCTGTACTTGTAATTGCTACACCTTTAATGGAATGATTGCTGACAAGTTGATGACAATCTCTTATTGTCCAACAATTGTCAAGTATTTACTTACCAGCTGAACTTACACATCCAGTGTAATCAGCACCAGCACTCGTCTACATACTTTAAATCTATTTTTGCTCTGATCTAAATTTTCATATTTTAAACGAGCAATATCCCTCTTAGTTTGAGGGGGAAGATTTTAGTTAGAGCTGATGTGAGGAAGTAGTTTCATGGGTTTAGATCTGATAGGCTTATTTGTAAAACCCTGAAATTTTCTGTAACTTTCCTCATCAGCTGAGTGCTCGCTGGTTAGGCTTTGATCGCACCAAAAAGGGGGAAATTGTTGGGAAATTTGTCAAAGTTTCCCTCCCTCAGTAGCTACTTGTATAGATCTTAGTTTTGGTGGATCAAATCCTAAGTCCTACCAGCGTCAGTTGTCTCTAGATAGCTCTAGTTCTCAAATGTAAAGTCCTGTTTAGGTCTTTAGAGTTGTAAGTCGCAGCTGATCAAGACTCATGCTGACACTGTTCACCAGCATGAGAAGTGCTTACCACTGGTGACTGTTCACCAGTTGGGAAAAGTTTCATCAGGTGGCGGCTGACAAAGACTCGTGCTGACACCGTTCACCAGCATGAGAAGAGCTAATGACTGGTTACTGTTCACCAGTTGGGAAGGATTTCACCAGCAGGCGGCTGACAAATCCTACCAGCAGAATACGTGTTCTCACTGACACTATTCACCAGCGGTGAAGCCACCAGTCATGGGAGATTCCAAGAGTTAACATCAGACATATTGGTAGACTTAGATTGTGCCAGCGCAAGTCACCAGCAGAGACTGCCAGCACAAGATCACCAGAATGATCTACCAGTCGGATGTTACCAGCAGAATTCCAGATTCTCTCTCCCAGAGTCTTAGAGACAAAAAGAAGATTCGTCGAGGAATTAACTGACAGAGTATGACTTTAAGGAGGATACCTTAAAGTCCATCAGTTACAAGACACCAGTCTCGATTCCTCGTACTGACGAATAGTGCCGTTCTGACATAAAGAGATCAATGTCAGATAAAGCGGACAAAAGTATGGCACTTTCCGGAAAAACATACCTACCGCCGTCAGAAGGACATGCGAGGACAGAGACCTTTTCCGGATGTGTCCAAACGGCTAGAAGATTTGAATGGGATCCCGCGTCTATAAATACCTGGGATCCATCAACATTCAATACTCTTCACCTACCGAAAGACTGCAAATTTATTACGCTCAAGCAAGTAGAAGCGCATACAACTTTCGAGGCTTTTCTTAAAGCTTACCGTGTGTTGATTTATTCAAACACGAGACTTCAAGCTTCCAGCTTGTAAGTTACTGATCTCTTTGGTGCTCTTTCTCTTCAGAGGAAGTTCACAGCAGCTCTTGTGCCAGCCAGCACTTGAGTTATCACGGGCAGTTTGCCGTATTGAGAAGCTACGTTCTTGGGAGAACTAAACACCCAGTGAAGCTGTGGAGGTTGAAGTGACGTGCTCGCACTCCACCAGCTGATCAGAGTTGAAGAAGGAAACAAGGCCGGGAGCGGTTGATCTAGTGAACTGGTGGACGAGGCATTCACCAGCTAGAGATAGATCGTAGGACTCTTGTACCCGATTACTCTTAGTGAAATTTCCAGTGATACGACTGGAGAGTGGACGTAGATCAGTTGATCGAACCACTATAAATCCTTTGTCTTTATCAGTTTTCTGCATTACGTTCTTATTTTAAACCCAGCACCCAAGTGCTGGTGTATACTCTGAAAACTGATAACTGCGCAAACAAGGCCTAAAATATTCAAAGTTTTGAATCACCAGCTGACAGGTCCCAGTCAGTTGGTTAACCAGCAAGTGCAAGAAAACGTTTACTCTTTTATTATTTCCCCTGCAAACGTTTTATACTCTGAAAAACCGGGACCAACAACTGTCCTACCTATTTGCTACCACGTTTTGAGGAACGGGTTGCATTGGACTCGGTTTATCCCCACATTTAAGGTTACAGACATTCGTTAATTAATTTAAGCTCTGACAAGCTATTTAATTAATTAACATCTTTAATTCCTGAATCAATCCACTCAAACCTTTTCACTTATGCTTGAACTTAATCAGCCTGCAGGACTTTAGCATAACGAACCTTTTGAGCTGTTCAGGGAATGTCACCATCCTATACTGGATGTGGTTACCTAGTTCAGATACCAGACAGTCATACACAGATTGATGTCACCCAAGACTGCAGAACTACAGGTTCAACTAGAACCCTCTCTACAACTCAAAGTGATATACAATATATGTATACTTATGTATCCTCATATAGGTTTAAGATTCCATCGAGTCATAAAGATCTAGATTCTTTTAATGTCAGATAAAAGAATCGATCTTGACTTAGGTCCTCATCAATGTGTGCCCCACACCAGCATACCAAGACATCCAAGATAAGATTCTTATCCGCATATGCTGCAGCCTATACCGACAGTTTATCCTGGAACTGTCTCAGCTGTGATGACTATTTATATCTCGCTAGGTCAAACGATCCATACGATCTTCCGTGATCTTCTACACACCGTATGATCTCCCTATCGACGAGATAAGAGGATAATTGTGTTTGCGACACATGTTTGTTAATTCAGACAGGAGATGAACATACAACAATTATGATTCCCAGTATATTAACCAATAAACCTTGTACATAATATACCAATCATAATGCTTTCAGTATATAAATCCATCAGTTGACCCAATTCGTCACGGCCACACCACGATCTTTCCAAGGTGACATTCTTCGAGAGTTTATCGCGGATTGTTCTGTGGAGGAAGGAGACATCTATGGTTCCTTCCGCGGCAAGCTAGTCTATTGGTCACCAGACTTCTTTTCTCGTCGATTCGGCCTTCCCAGAGGTCCTGGGTCAGTGCTCAACTATCGCGTGACGGAAATAGCCCCTGAATGGTCATCGTGGCAGAAATGGAGACGATCGCCTTTGTCAGAGTTTTCCCTTTCTGTTTCAGCATACGATCTGCAGATTCCTTATTGGGTGCTTTTCCGCATTGCTCACAACATGTTGATGGGAGAAGGCCTTGATGATACTTCCTTCGCAAAGGAAACATGGCAGATCATGATGGCCATTGATGATGAGGTCGAGGTCGATTGGGCGAAATACATCTTCGACAACGTTCGAGATTGTGTCCAATATTACCCTTCTGTGCCTCTGCTGAATGGAATGCAGCTCAGTTAGCTGCTGGAGCAGAGCTTTTCTCGGATAGCAGAAGGATGATCGAACCTTCTGGACACTGACTTCTTCCCGTTCAAGCCTCGTTCTCCCTAGAATTGGCAGCATGTTGTTGTTTTTCTATTATCTTATCCTCCTTTGTAATGACATCTTTCAGTAAATGAAATGAAGAGATGTTTGTAATATTGCACAATTTAGTTTTTGACTTCCAATTCAACGTTTGCTGAAGTATCAGCAACCATGTTCTGCTTAGCAATGACGAACATTCTTCAATAGATGTATTCAACATCCAGAATACTTAACAATGTCTTCATGAAATCCAAGAAATCCAGAGAGAATAAGAGTAGCATCTCATTCACTTTTAATTGCTATTGACGATTAGGATTTCACATGTTCCGCCACTATCGCACATTTAATGTTCCGTTCTCGGAGACGTTTGGTTAAAGTAGCGTAGGCTCCTGCTTCAATGTCCTAGCAATCTGAGTGTAGATCGAACCTTGTTTGCTGATCTGATTTAGCAGACACCTTGACTTAGCAGGCATACCCAGCAACCTTTCTTCTGAGGTAAGCTACAATTTTCCATAAAGGTCATCAAGTGCTTTCATTTAAGACGGCTGATTTCTGTCTTAATCAGTGGATTTGGGATGTTCTTTGGTGTCTTTTCAAGCATTCGTGGAAAAGGTCGCCATATCACTCAGGTAGGTCGACTTGCTAGAAGTAGATTTATTTGGACAGGTGGCGTTTCCCCCTTTGTTGAGACTCCTCGACTTCTGCCCTCTGAATTGAATTGACACGACACTTTTGGGAGAAAGTTCCCTCTGTGGAGAGAGCCACACTCTTGTTATAAATAACATCCCACTTGTTTTCTTGAACACTATCTCCTTCAAACCATTGTGCACAACATTTTCTTCTTCCTTGTTCCACCATGATGCATCAAATTACCATCGCTCCGAGTGACTTAACCGTCACTCGCAACCAGATTCTTCACGAATCAGGGTTGTTCTATGAGTACGATGAGAACTATTACGTTGCAAACCATGTAATCGGGGCTCTTCGTGAGAGTCGACTAGACCAGTTTCTGATGACTATTCCTGCACGTTATCAGAAACGAGCCCTTCAGAGTTTCATCTTTTCATGCAAAGCCACTGACGATGCTATCTGGGGCTCTTTTGAGAACCAGTTGGTTTGTTGGACTCCAACTCTCTTCTCTCAGAAGTTTGGTCTCCCAAGAGGTCCAGTTCGCATTATGGACGTCAATCGTCATATGACTGCTCCAGAGTTCGGCTTCTTGGACAAATGGAGGCAGTCGGATATCTATGACTTTTCGCCAACTCCATCATGTCTGGAATTCAAGGAGGAATATAGAGTTATCTTTGACCTCGTCAGTAACGTGACGTTTGGAGTTGCTGCTGAGAATTATGTGTTCACTCCTAGGATCTGGAGGGATATGATGGCCATTGATGCAGAGATGAAGAACGTCGACTGGGCGGGGTTCTTCTTTGATGGGGTTAAGGACTGCATCGATCATTTTCCTCAGTTTCCTCTGCCAACTGCCATGCAATTGAGTTGGTTACTTGAGTAGAAGTTCCCTCACATAGTCTCTGAAGGCATCCCTGTGATGGGTTTTGACTTCTATCCTTTGAGGTCTCACTTTCCGAACTCGTGTTGATGGATGTTCTGGACTCCCCTCCTTTTGTTGTTGACGTTGACGGAAAGAAATATTGTTAGACTTTTGTAGTAGATGATGATGTCTTGATTGGTTGTATCTGATTCTCCCTCTTGTAATGTTGTGGAGTTCTTGAAATATGCTAATTTCGTTTCATTTGCTGAGTATCTTCTTGTGGACCTTTTTGTTGAATAAGAAATAATCGAACAGCAAAATCTCTGTCTACTAAGTTGGTGTGCTGAAATTTTTCACTGATTCATGACGCGTTTCAGCATCCCAGTTTACTTCTAGTGTTCGAGGCTCAGCATCTCGTAATTTAGCAATTTCATGATATCTTCAGCAAACCGAAAGATAACATCCAGAATTTAATTAATCATCAAATAGACTTCAAGAAATCCTGACAGAAAGAATGAGAGCTAGGACTCATTCATCCACGTCTTCCTCTAATTCCATCAATCCTAGCTTTAAGCATAGTTCTTTGAATCTGATTTCTGGAAGAGGTTTTGTGAATATATCCGCTATCTGATCTTCGGTGCATATATAGCGAACATCGATATCTTTCTTCTCCTGATGATCTTGAATGAAGTGGTGACGGATATCGATGTGCTTTGTTCTGGAGTGATGAACAGGATTCTTTGTAATGCACATGGCACTATTATTGTGCAGTAGATAGGCACACATTCGGGAGAGATCCCATAATCTTGCAATTGTTGCCTTATCCAGAGTATTTGCGAACAACAGCTAGCAGCAGCCACATATTCTGATTCAGTGGTGGAGGTAGCAACAGAGTGCTGCTTTTTGCTGAACCAGCTAATGAGCTTGTGTCCCAGAAATTGACACGTGCCGCTCGTGCTTTTCCTATCGATCTTGCATCCTCCAAAATCAGAATCCGAATATCCATTCAGAGCAAGACTATCTTCTCTAGGATACCAAATTCCTAGACCTTCTGTGCACTTCAAATAGCGAACAATCCTCTTAGCAGTATCAAAGTGAGCCTTCTTAGGCTTGGCTTGATACCTAGGACATAGACCAACGGCATAGGAGATATCAGGTCTGCTAGCAGTGAGGTATAACAGCGACCCTATGATTCCTTGATACAGAGTAGGTTTCATATCTTCTGCTTCTTTCTCAAGAGCAGCAATGCAGGTTGTGCTAATAGGAATTCGTAGGCTCTTAGTCTTCTCCGGACAATACTTAGCAATTAGGTCACGAGCATACTTCTTCTGATGGATGAAAATTCCCTCTCTGGATTGTTGAACTTGCAATCCAAGGAAATAAGACATTTTTCCCATCATGCTCATTTGGAAATGGCTAGTCATGAGCTCAGCGAACCTATCACATAGATCTTGATTCTTTGATCCAAAGATTATATCATCAACATATATTTGAACTAGCAAGATGATGTCTCCATCTTTAATGCGAAAGAGAGTTTGATCTATTCTCCCTTTCTGAAATCCATTATTCAACAGAAACTTAGACAAAGTTCCATACCAGGCTCTTGGTGCTTGCTTTAGACCATACAATGCCTTTTTAAGCCTGTATACTTGATTGCCTTGCTCAAATCCTGGTGGTTGTTCAACATAAACCTCCTCCTTGAGCTCACCATTTAGAAAGGCAATCTTCACATCCATTTGCATCACATCGAATCCATGGTATGCAGCATATGCCAGAAATAGGCGAATTGCCTCTAGTCTTGCTACTGGGGCGAAGGTTTCATCATAATCTATGCCTTCACATTGTCTATATCCTTTGGCCACAAGACGTGCCTTGTTCCTGACCACAAAGCCTGATTCATCCTTCTTGTTTTTGAATACCCACTTAGTTCCTATAACACTCTGGTGTTCTGGTCTATCTACTAGCTCCCACACATTGTTACGCGTGAATTCTGCAAGTTCCTCTTGCATTGCGTTCACCCAATCTGGATCTAGCAGAGCTTCTTCAACTTTCTTGGGTTCTTCACTAGAGATGTAGCACGCTAGCATAGCATTGCCATTTCCTTGTCTGGTTAAGATAGGATCATTTACGTTTCCAAGAACACCGTCTAAAGGATGCGCACGTAGCCATGTAGGTCTGATACGTGCTGGAATTTCAGCAACCGGTGCTCCTCCTTGGTGGATTTCATCAAGAACATTCTCTTCCTCATTGTCTTCATTCTCCCGGTGCTCAGCAACTGGGACATCGTTAGTTTCATCTTCTGCATCTGCTACAGGGGTTTCAACGTCAGGAATGACATTGATAGGTGCAGCATCTGCTGGGATTTCAGCAACTGGTTCTTCTTCGATTGGAATCTCAGCAACTCCTTTGCTAAGATCTTCAGCAGCCTCCACGTCACCTTGATCATCAAGAATTCCTTCGACGTCTAAATTTCCATTTAGATGTATTGTGGAAGTGGCCTCAGCATGATCATTAGCATCATTGGCCTGGTCAGCAGTTTGGTCCCCTGCTGTGTGCGTCTGATTTGGATTGCAGTCATTCATAGACTTAGTCGGATCAATACGCATATTCTCGAAAGAATTTAAGAATGTTTGATCATTGACATCATTAGTCTCATGATTGCTATCCTCTTTTCCTTTGTTTTCTCTGCGCACTAAAGTAGACTCATCAAAAATAACATTGCATGTTATTTCCACAATACCAGTAATCTTATTCAATACCCTATACCCTTTATGAGTGGGATGTCCATAACCAAGAAGTACACCCTCATCTGACTTAGGTGAAAATGTATTAAGTTTAGATTTTCTGTTATTGTGAATATAACATGTAGATCCGAATGCACGTAGATGAATTATGGAGGGCTTACGACCGTTGTACACTTCGTAAGGAGTCTTGTTGAATCTGCTTGTGATAGCACTCCTATTCTGTGTGTAACAGGCCGTCATGACTGCTTCCCCCCAGTACTTAGCAGGAAGTTTGGAATCTGCTAACATTGAGCGAACGGCTTCCTTCAGCGTCCGATTCCTCCTTTCTACTAAACCATTCTGTTGAGGAGTCCTTGCTGTAGATCTTTCGTGTGATATTCCAGCTTCAGCACAGAAATCCATCAGCACTCCATTACAGAATTCTGTTCTATTGTCAGATCGAATTCACTTTACAGTAACTTCTTTGTTGTTTTGCTCCTTGAGAATCAGTTCTGGCAGGATGAGTTTCACCTCATCCTTTGTCTTTAACAGACGTACCCATGTGTACCTGGAGAAATCATCAACCACCACTAGTGTATATAGACGTTTACTTACAGTGGGTGGAGTGACTGGACCGAAGAGGTCCATATGAAGTAACTCCAGAATCCTTTGTGGTGTTTCTTTTTCGGGATTTGTCTTAAAGGATGATTTGGTCTGCTTCCCTTGCTGACATGATTTGCATATTCCTTCCTTGCGGAAAGTTTCATTGGGCAGACCTACAACAAGCTTATTCTTGGCAAGGTAATTAATAGTTTTGAAATTTAAATGATTGAACCTCTTATGCCATAGCCATGTTGTTTCTTCTTTGTTTAGAGCTAGAAAGCAGGAATGTTGTTGACCGCTTTGCCAATCAACAATATACAAGCCACCCTTGCGGATGCCTCTTAGTTTTACTTCTCCTGAAATAGCATCAGCAATAGCACAACCAGTATTCATAAAAGATACGATATACCCGTTTTCATATAATTGGCTTATGCTGAGTAGATTGTGCTTCAAGTTGGAGACGAGTGCTACATTGACGATTCTTAATCCGTTCCTTTCAATGCACCCTCTTCCAATGACTTCTCCTTCACTGTTGTCTCCGAACTTGACCTTGGGACCGTTAAGTAGTCTTCTTATGTCTGAGAATAATTCTTCGTTCCCGGTCATATGAGCAGAGCAACCGCTATCCAGGACCCACTCATTAGATATGCACGTTCCCGTAGCTCTCAAGTCCTGTTCCTGCAAGTGAATCAAGTGATTTTAGGTACCCGTTTAGTGTCGGGTCCTGCAGGATTAGCGTGAAGCATAGTTCCTTTCGGAACCCACATCATAGTGACTTTCAAGACTTTCGGCTTGGTTTCACTATTGACCACTTTCTTGACCTTTGGCTTAGCATTTTTAACATTACTATTTCTAGATGAAGCAATGTACTTAGCCATCCTTGCCCTTGGAAATGTATATAGAATGGGCTCAGGCCTTGCATAGACGTTTCTTCTATGAAGTGTATTCTGCTGGTAGATAGGTCTCACAGCATTGTACTGTGCAGGCCTTCTCTGGTGAAAGTTAGGATGTACTATCCTTGCGTTAAAATCAGAACGCTCAGTACTCCTTGAGTTTGCTGAGTAAGGCTTAGCAGATGCTCTTGGATTTCTCTGCTGAGGTCTATTAAATATTTGCCTATCATTCATCATTTGATTCTTCTGCTGCGGCTTAGAATTGCGTACAGCGTTTATCCTTGGGTTCCTCTGCTGAGGTCCATTAGATAAAGGCTTAGCAGACTCTGACCTCTGCTGAGATCCAGCAGATGAACGATTGGCTATGTTCGGTATAGACCTCTGCTGAGATCCAACGGGCACGTTCTGCGGGAGTCTATTCTTCGGCTTAGCTATTGGCTTAGCAGACGAAGTTTCAGCAGATTCTACTCCTTTACCCTTTTCAGCAGAGTTATGTCCAGCAGATACAAACAAAATCGGATTCTGTTTAGAAGAATTATCATAGGGTTTTGACATTCTTTTTGATGATTCGCATCCAAGTCCGGACTTATCATAGTGACGTCTTTGACTACTTACAAGGGCATTGAGAGCAGCCCTGCTGGATGCATACATGCAAATACAATCCTCTTTGGGTTTACTCTTTAAAGCGTGACTCTCTTTTTCTAAAGTTTGAAATTTTTCTGACAAATGAGAGAAGTCTGCTTTTAATTTCAAGAGTTCCTCACTTTCTAACCTCAGTCTCTCGACTTCCTCGGTTAAGTTTGTAACTTTGAGTTTTAGTGAGGTGTTTTCCCCAATGATTTCGTTTTTGATCTCATACATTTTTGAAAATTCTATTGACAATTTTGTCAAGTAATCTTCCTCGGAATTGAAAAATGATTCCTCCGATTCATCTATGATTGGATTGCTAGATGGGTTTGTTGATAATACCTCAGTTTGCTCAGCAGCGAGGGCTGATTCATTGGTTTCTTCAGCATCGTTGTCTGCGTCAGCAAACTGATCTTCAATGATTTTTGCCATCAACACGAACAATGCTTCTTCGCTATCTTCTTCTTCTGAAGAGCAGTAAAACTCCTCTTCATCAGCAATCTCCGTCCTAGTCAGCAACGCCTTGGTTACAGCTGCAGTGCGTCTTTCAAATCGTTGCTTCAGGCGTTCTCGTTCTTCTCTGCTGACCTTCGGGCAGTCATGCTTCAAATGATCTGGAGAACCACATTCAAAACAAGTTCTAATTTTTCGCTCTACTGAGCGGTTAGATGTTGATGATTGAATCTCTTTCGCTTCTTTTTCAGCTTTCGCTTCATTCAGCATTATCTGCATCTTTTTCATCTGTTCTTCCAGCTCATTGATCCTTAGATCAATCGGCTGTGTACCTGCACTGGAAGTACCTTCCTTTGCGGGTGATGCTGGAGCAGATCTTTCGGGCTTGTAGAAGGATTTCTTTGTCTTGAATTTGTTATAGTCCTTCTTAGCAAAGTACGCCAAGTCTTTAGAGTTGCTAGCGAAATTTGATGTGGCTTGTGCTATAGCTGTTTCGTTTTTCTTCGACTGCTGTATGATAAATTCGTGAGCTTTAAGTTGAGCAAATACCTCAGATGTAGTCATGTTGTTGAGGTCTTTTTCACTCAAACTTGTTACTTTTGCGAACCAGTCATCTCTTGGATATAGTTTGGAGATGATTTTGTTGCTCATCTCTCCATTATCATACTTATTTCCAAGATTCCTGAGTTCTCCAATGATAGTGTTGAAGCGTTCCTCCATAATTTGTATGGTTTCACCTGCACACATAGAGAAGGATTCGTACTTGTCTACAGCTACCTGTAGTTTATTACGTTTCATTTGATCCGTCTCCTGAGAAGACTCGCACACGTAGTCCCACATTTCCTTAGCAGTTTCAAAATCAAGCGCTTTCTCTTTCATCAGCTTTGGAAGTGAGTCAAGAATCAATTTCTTTGCCACGTGCTCTAGTTGAGCTCTCTTTTTGTCTTCACTTGTGTATTCATCAAACGGTTTAGGAACCATGTCAGGTCTCGGGGGTCTTGGTTCTCCTTCAGCAGCATCTTCAGCACGTTCAAGTCCTATAAAAGTGTTAGCTTTCATAATCTGAATAAGACCTCTTACCAGTACATCCGCCATCTCAGGATGTATGCTCTGAAGCTGTATGAGAGCCATCTTCTTCCAAGATGAAAAATTTTCTCTGTCATATTTTCCAAGTGAGTGATTCAACATTCTGTATTATTATTTTTTTTGGAGTGATTTCCTGAGCTAGATAGACAAAAACAAGGATAAGAGTGCAAGGAAAAGATAGATCAGGTTTCAAAGCGACTCAGAAGCAGTCGGTTTTTCAACCTCCTGCTCTGATACCACTTGTTGGTCCTCAAATATCAGAGTTGTCGTGAATACAACTTAACATGAGATGCAGCGGAATAAATGTTCGTCACTTACACTTATCGTTGTTTACAAAATGTTTCTTAGCTCAAGTTATGTTTTAAGTTAGTTTTCAGATATACACTAGCAACTCTGTTGCTAGGTTTCAAATCAGCTTTAAA
>JAPKLW010006960.1:0-16089 GCA_026898455.1 Plectranthus barbatus
ATTGAATTGTATCCAAATTTCGTGTTTATTGAATTGAATACGATTTTTGCGATTACACATTCAATGCTCAACAACCACGACTAGCCACCCACGTTGGAAAGTGTGGCAAATAAGCTTGTAATCTAACGGAGCAGAGTTTGCAAAACGACAGACTGCATAGGTACAAAGCTCAGACATTACATCACATCATAGGACAAGATTCACAAAAGATGCAGATCAGAAGGAAACTGTGATTAACAGGAGAGAATCACATATACATTCCAGATAGTTTTACATAAGATAGAAAATGTGATTCAGATTGTTTGAAGCAGAAAATGAGATTTCATTAAGCAAAAGGCAGTACATGGTAAATTGTCTGAAATTTCAAAAGGAGAACATTTCACCCCAAGTCTACAACAATAAAGGAGAAATACAATAGAGATGGTTTAACAGAAGGCAGAGGAGATCAACCTATAGAAAAACATCGTGGGGGATAGAAATCTGAATATAAGATGTTGGACCAGCCACCTCGAGCGTACTCTGGAAACTGATACTCAATAAGCGAACTCAGGAACATTCCATAAGGAACATAGAGAGCTGGTTGATTTTCAACGGCACTTCTCACTCGATCAAAGATGAAGGAGGCCCAGTCAACTTCAGCTTCGTCAACAAAAGCCATCATCGCCTTTCACACTGGAGGAGAGAAGTTCGTAACCCATGAAGGATTTCCAACCAGTATTTGATTGATAAAATCAAATATCACTCGATATCGAGGTGCTAAGTAACTCAAAAAAATTGTTGGATAGAAGTCTACGGGAGTTTCTCTCCAATTCTGCCATGCGTACCACTCCGGGGTTGTCTCGTCTTTTCGATAGTCCATTAAAGGCCTCATACAATAAGGCAGTCCAAAATTAAGAGAGAAAGACTCCAGCGACCAGCATATCTTCGGCTCATGGAGGAAGGCGGGTATCTCATTACCCTCTGTCACATAGCACTCTTCGGCAACCACTCTTAACACCTCGTCATGAAATTTGTAAGGCTGACGAGTCACAAAGGACAAAAGGTGATTAGCCCACAGATCACTCATGACAGAGTTGTGGATAGGAGTCTCCCAGTACTCCACCAACAATCCAGTTGGGTTCAAGATCTTACCCCTCATTATCTCAGTATGAGCAGGGATGGCCATTTCTCTGAGGAAAAATATAATCCTTTGGCACAAAAGGGTTGATCACATTTTCCGGCCCGCAAGAAGAAGGTATTTATAGACACAATCTTCAACCAGTTCTACATAGATCAATCGTGCATGGACACGTGGACAAGCCGACTTTACACCAAAGAGTGCAGAGATCAGGGATAGGTCATGGTCCAAGAGTACGGTCTATCAGTACTATATTGGAAGAAGCGTGAAAACTATGCCCTTACAAAATTGTCCTAACAGTTTGAAGGATACACTACCCCTTTCTTTTGACAGTTGAGATCTATCACAACAGTTTTTCCGCTCTTTTAGTGCAAAATTTGAATCTTTGCTGCAGTTAGTTGGACACAAACGTTTAAAGAAGGAAAGCTCATGGCATATTAGACGGAGACACGTAGCCACGATCACGCGCTATGCACATGCCACGAAAGAATTGGAACAGACGTTCTTATGTCAGATTTCATTAAGGCTGAAGATCGCATAAAGTGAAAGTTCATCTCAGCCGTGGATCTAACTGCGTCTAAACCTCGATTAAAACCCTCCATGATCACGCATCACCCTAAATCAATTTCTGCACCCGCCCATATCCAATTCTTCTGCTCTCAATCCCTTATCTTCATCTACCCACCTTGTTCTGTACATTATGGGCAAGAGAAAGCCTTCATCAGACAAAGGTCCAAGCAAATCAGGGAAATCAAAGAAAAGTTCCGCTACCCAAGATTTCTCTCATCGAAAACTAAAGCGCTTATCAAATGACATAGTCGATGCCGTCGATCTCTCGAACAAGGACATTCGAGTAAGTCCAGTTTTTAAAGAGAAAATCGTAAATCTCAAATAACTTGAATATTGGTGCTCATTTGAGAAAATTTATGATAACCTGCACAAAGAAAAGTTTATACAGTTTCTTGAATTATGCCCTCATAGATTCAAGCCTCACCGCGTTGCCAAATATTATGAGAATGCTATTGTCGAAAAGGTGGAAAATCCTTCAAAACCAAGGTCAACAAAATTCCAATGGTTATAAGTGCAGATACTATCGCAGAATTCTTCCGCATACCTAAAACTGGTGAGAACATAGCTAGTTACTTGAAGAATGATGATGGGGCAAGCTAGAGACATTGGAATGTCTTGAAGAAACCCAAGCATAAAGACAGATTCCACTTACCTACAAGGGTTTCCGAATTGAGGCCGGTTTACAAATCTCTAAGTGATATAACACTTAGGATGCTCTACTACGGTGCAGGATCTTTTTTTGAGCTAAGTCAGCCTAAGTATGCTGTTATGATGGTATTGGATGATGGTCCTGGTGGGAACTGGGCTGAATTCATTTTTGGGCGTATTCTTGAGAATGCTAGAAAGAATGAGACCATTCGGGAGACCAAGAGATTCAAATCCGGAGTTGGTTTTGGGATAAAAGTCAGTTACTTGATAGAACAATTGATTGGTCTCAAAGAAGAAGGTGAGTGCCTGGTCTTATCTGACTTTTTACCTCACAGTGACAAGATCCATTGGAAAGTAGTAGAAGGAGGTAAGCCTAAACACCAGCAAGAAGACGGTGATGAGTTGGAGGCAAATGATATTGAGGATTGCAGTTCACAAGTTGCTACTCGGAGACCAATAAAAATAGAAACTGATTTGACTCGAGCAACAAGTAAGAAACGAAGGCGATTAGTGCTCACAAGTATCTTGGAGGAAGAAAGAGAAAGGTGCAAGAAGGGCATGCAGGTTGAATATCGTGAAGAAAATATAAGAGACCGAACAATACCTATTGTGGACCTTCAAAGTTTGTCTCACTCAGATAGAGAATCTCCTCATCGACAACCTTTCACTCCCTCCACATCTTCTGGCAGTACAACTTTAAAAACTCATCAACCATCACCCTCGTCACTACGCAGATTATTCAAATAGCCTCAGAGACATGGGGAACGTTTTCAGAAATACCAGTCGAGGAAACTGTCAATCAGAGTCTGCAAGTGGAAGCTGTTGCCACTCAAGAGGCACTTCCTCAACAAGAAATTATAATACAAGATGAGCCAGTTCTGAAAACTGCTCAAGCACCAGCTAAATAGACAGTCAAACGACTATCTCTACCATAATTCCTTACAAAAAGATTAGGTCTCTCAGCCAATACCGCACGAACGACAGGTGAAACACATCTTGAGCATGTTAGTCGCAGGATAAATGAGAATCATGCGAAACTTGTGAAGATACAGAATCTCCACATATGGTTGAATTCACAGACCGATGAGATCCAACTGGAACTCCTAGGCATTGAGGATGAAGAAACATAGGAGATGGAGAGACTACGAAGAGAGGAAGAAGAGATTATCAGGAAAGAGGAAGAAGCTGCTGAGCTCAAGTGAAAAGAGGAAGAAGTTGTTGAGCTCAAGCGACTAGAGGTAGAAGCTATTGAGCTGAGGAGACAACAGGAAGAAGCTGCTAAGCTCAAGCGACTAGAGGCAGAAGCCGCTGAGTGATCGCAGAATTATTTTACTAGCGATTTAGCAAAGCTAATAATATAGTAACAAATAAAATTATCGAATCCCAGGGGAAAGAAGTAACGAAAAACCTTAATTACTAAAACATAAGTTCTCAAAATACTGGTTAGGGGAAATTCAAATTTTGGTTTTGGTTTTCAAACTAATTTCGCAATTTAAAACTTAAATAGGAAAATAAAAATAACATGGTGGAAGCACGTATGAGAAGTAAAGATTACAGGGATATCTACCTATCAGGTATTACATGTATGAATCAATTGATTATTTCCCAATTTAATTACTCTTCGTAGCGAAACATCAGAAAAGTATTATGAACTTCTTTGTTGGACAATTCATAAAGTTGATTAATCAATTACCTATCTCCGTTCGGTCTAAAGATCAATTAATTAACTCCCCAAGTCTACGGATCTATTCCTATAATCTATTCCCTTCTGTTCAGACAAGAAATTAAATTATATTGTGAAAACTCTTTCCATTGAAAACTATTATAGTTACGTCTCCAATTCTCAACTAATTAATCATAAGATGCGGCCAGCAACTCAAGATTATGAATAAGCACAAAATTCACAAACTACGATGGGAAAGGGGAATTAATTCAATTAATGTAACATGCATACATTGATAGTTGGAAACCGTAGAATCTGAGATGGAATTTAGTTACGGAAATTCGTGAATAGGATCATCAGAGATAAAGAAAAACATGAATTGCATAAAAACTGGGTGTAGATGTCTTCCCACAAAAACCTGTCTTCAATCATAAAACATAAAACTAATGGAAATCTTTTAAAATATTCAACTCTAAAATTCTCCTAAATTCTCCACACTAAAAATTGAATTTTACAAGGCTTTATATAGCTGTGATAGATGTATCATGTAGTATCTTGGATTAGATATATCTAAATCTTCAAATCTGGAACAAATCTTGACCTCTCGGTGATAAGTTAGGATTTTCACCAACTTATCTTATTGTTCTTTGACAACGTGTAGTGTTTAGATCATTTTTTGTGCATGAATTGGATTTTGTACTTGGATCGACGCCACACAGCCACGGTCGACGCGCATGCGGGAATCCTAGTCTGGATCTGATTTGGAGATTAACGCATATCTAACCCTAGATACTGCTAGATATATCTTCCACCTCTATAAATATTCATGTAAATTCGTTTTTTGAAAGAAAGAGACCAGAGTTAAAAAGAGACCAGAGTTAGAGAGAGAAAAAGAGTTAGAGCAATTACAAGAATTTATTATTGAAGAGTTTTTAGAGTTTTATGTTTGAAGACAAGTTTTTACGGGAAGATTTCCGGATTCCAATTTTTATGCAGTTCAGGTTGTATTTTTCTTTGATGAATATTACCATGAATATGTGTAACTAAATCCCTTCTCAGATTCTAGGGTTTCGAACTATCAATATATGCTTGTTGTGATTAATTGAATTATTTTCCCTTTTTCTTCGTAGTTTGTGAAATCTGTGCTTGTTCATAATTCTGATTTGCTGATCACATCTTAGGATTATCTAGTTGATTACTTGAGACGTAACTGTGATAGTTTTCAATCGAAAGAGATTTTCACAATATAATTTGATTTCTTGTCATAACTGAAGGAGATTAATTGTAGGAATAAATCTGTAGATCTTTGGAGTTAGTTAATTTATCTTGAGACCGAGCGGAGATAGGTAATTAATTAATCTACTTTACGAATTGTCCAACAAAGAAGTTCGTAATACTTTTCTGATGTTTCACTACAAAGAGGAATTAAAATTGAGAATTAATCAATTTATTCATACATGTCATACTTGATAGGTAGATATCTCTGGAATCTGTGCTTCTCTTATTTGACTTCAAAAGCTTTTAAATTTCCTGTTTAAATTTCATTAGCAAATATTGCGATTTCCAAAACAACAAACCTTTTATTTGATTTTCCTAATCAATATTTTCAAGAACGCCTGGCTTAGTACTTAAAGGTTATTCGTTACTTCTTTCCCTGTGGGATCGATAATTTTATTTGCCGCTATATTATTAGCTTTGCTAAGTCGTGGGTTAAAAATATACGCGATGAAATTTTGACACCGTTGCCGGGGATCGAATAGAATTAATCTTACTATTAAGTCTGTGATTGAAATATTGCTTTAGGCTGTAATTTTTGTATTTTCTGAATTTTTCTCGCATTTTCGAATTTCCCGTCGATCGACGCTTGTTTTTGTCGATCGACAAAGTTATTTTCTTTCTATCGATCGATGTTTCTTCTCGTCGATTGACGCTTTGCTCATTTCAGAGGCTCAATTTTCTTAATTCGGTTCGTTTATTTTCAGTCTTACTTCACTACCTCCTTTGCTGTACGGGTAGTGCATGAGTACAAGAGCCAGAGGAAAGGACCCGCTGTATTACTACCCGGACATTGAAGCCACTTGCAAAAAGATTCGAAAGAATAAGCGTGCTCAGGAAGGCTCGAGTAATCAAACAATGGAAGACAACGTACCACTACCTCCACCAGTGCTAACTGCAGAGGAGCAGGCTGTGCTTCTCCAAGAAGTTCAAGCTATGAGGGCGCAAATCCAACAGTACAATCAGGAAAGAGAACTCGAAAGGAACAATCCGAATGGAAGGGATCTTCGCCATAACCCATTGTTCGAGGACAGGCCCGACGATGAAGAGGAAGACAATCAAGATCCTCCAGAGGAGTCGGACGATGAGGAAGAAGAGGAAGCCATGCGGAACCGGTATAAACCTCGGTTCAAGGAGACTAACTTCAAGATTGGCATCAATGCCAACAATTTTGAACTGAAGACCGGATTGGTGCAGATGGTGCAACAAAATCAATTCGGAGGAAGACCTACTGAGGACCCCTATGCACACTTGGACAAGTTCATTATGCTCTGCAACACTGTCAAAATTGGAGGAGTCAGCAAGAGTGCCATCCGAATGCGTCTGTTCGCATTCTTTCTGAGGGATAAGGCACAATTATGGTTCACCGCACTGGACGAAGGAAGCATAGGCACGTGGACCGAACTGAGGAATGAGTTTCTAGGGAACTTTTTCCCTCCGAATGTTATCAGGCAAAAACAGAAAGAAATCATCAAGTTCGCTCAAAGGCCTGACGAGAGCTTCAGTGAGGCATGGGAGAGATTCAAAGAACTATTGAGAGCCTTCCCCGGGCATGGTTTTCTGCCAGGAGAACAAGCTGAGGCGTTCTATGAAGGACTCAATGATAAGACAACCAAACTGGTGGACACCACTCTAGGAGACACAGTCATGACGAAGAGCGGAAAGAAAGCCATGGAGTTCTTCCAAAAGATGGCCAACAACACTCAAAGGTGGTCCTCAAGCCGAACTCGGCCTGTGAAAGCTGTCGAGAAAGTAGTGGAAAAAGCGGTGGAAAAAGTTGCCGAGCAACTCGATTTGGCAGCCGAGCTGAAAAAGCTCAGGGAAGAGTTTGCTAATCTGAAGCAGGAGAAAACTGTTGCTGCAGTTGAAGCAGTGCAGGGTCCAACCGAGGAAGACAATGCCGAGGTGAATTTCATTCAAAGGGTCGGTTATCAAAACAACTACCGAGGAGGATATCAGCAACACAATCAGCAGAATAACCAGCCCTACACCTTCAATCACGCAAGGAATCACCCTGGATTCTCTTATGCAAACCCTCAAGCTGCAGAGCAACCACCACCAGGATTCGCCGTACAAGACGGAGTAATAGTGGAGAAGAAGAAGCCAAATCTCGAGGTGATTTTGGCTAAATTCATGGAAGGCTCCACCGACACTGTAGCCAAGCTGAAGCAGGAAATTTTGGGGGTAAACACAAAGGTCGATCAGGTGCAAAAGCACGTGCAGATCAATGAAAATCAAGTCAGCCAGATCGCCGATGCCCTTGGAACCAAACACAAGCCCGGAAAACTTCCGAGCAACACTCAGGTCAACCCCAAGAATCAGAATCAGAGGAATCAAGTGAACGCTATCACTCTGAGAGGAGGCAAAACCTATGAAGGGCCCAAGCAAGCAGGGACAGACAACCGAGAAGAAGGAGAAGCCGAGGAAGAAGGAGAAGTCGCCACAGGAGAAGCTTCGTCGACCGACGAAGCATCTCCGTCAATCGACGAAGCACCAAAACATCCGTCGACCGAGGCTAATGCTCATCGATCGATGGCCGCCCCTGCTCTGCCAATGTACAAGCCGCCTCTGCCCTTTCCACAGCGGCTTGCCAAAACCAAGATGAAAGAAAGATATGCACGGTTTCTAGAGACAATGAAGAAGGTGCATATCAACATCCCATTGGTAGAAGCTCTTCAAGAAATGCCCGGGTACATCAAGTTCTTGAAAGACATGGTTTCTCAGAAAAGACCATTCTTGTAGCACGAGACGGTCAATCTGTTCGAAGAGTGCAGCGCCATCATCCAAAAGAAGATGCCGATCAAAAGGGAAGACCCGGGTTCTTTCACAATCTCTTGTGTCATCGGAGGTGAGACCTTCGAAAAGGTTCTCTGTGATTCGGGGGCATCAATCAACTTGATGCCACTTTCAATCTTCAAACGGTTAAAGATCGGAAGCATCAGGCCCACGACAATCTCACTGCAGATGGCCGATCGATCAGTCACCTATCCGAAGGGCATCGTTGAAGATGTGTTTGTGAAAGTGAAGGACTTCATAATTCCCGCTGACTTTGTGGTGCTCGACATGGAGGAGGATCGAAACATTCCTCTGATCCTCGGAAGACCATTCCTGAAGACCGGAGGGGCATTGATCGATATCCGTGACAGTAAGCTGACGTTCCGAGTGAACAATGAGTCCGTCACATTCTCGATCTACAAGGCAATGCAGAAGCACAACGATGGAAGTTATGCAGAAGAATGCCACATGATCAACTGCTTCAGCCCGGTAATGTCTTCACCCTTCACTTGTCTCAAAAATGAGCCGAATCTCCTGGAAAACTGCTTGCAACACTCCCTTTCCTCGTCCACAAAACTGGACGAAGCAACTGAGGGGATCCTGAATCTGGTCATGGAGCTGGATGTGTTCGAGGAGGTTACTCGTGAGAAAGAACTTAAAAGAGAGCCGCTGCCCAACCACTACAGCCAATCCTCGTCGATCGACTACACTGCCTCGTCGATCGACGCTGCAACATCATCCTCGTCGATCGACGAAGCTGCTCCATCGATCGACGACAACCTGGAGAAGCCAATTTCCAACTCAGAGCCACCACTTCTGGAGCTCAAGACACTCCCGACACACCTCAGGTACGCATTCCTTGGGTCAGATAGCACTTACGCTGTTATCGTTTCTGCTTATCTTTCACAGGGAGAGCTAGACAAACAGCTGCGAGTTCTACGGACATACAAGTCCGCCATTGGATGGACCTTGGGAGACATCAAAGGGATCAGCCCTTCGCTGTGCATGCACAAGATCATCCTTGAAGACGATGCCAAACCAAAGAGACAAGCACAACGACGTCTGAATCCTATCATGAAAGAGGCTGTAAAGAAGGAAGTTCTCAAACTCCTTGACCATGGCATGATCTACCCAATTTCCGACAGCAAGTGGGTTAGCCCTACACAAGTAGTAGCCAAGAAAGGAGGGATGCAGATTGTAAAGAATGATGATGGGGAAGAAGTAGCGCAAAGACCAATCACGGGATGGCGAGTCTGCATCGACTACCGAGCTTTGAACACCGCCACGTGCAAGGATCATTTTCCTCTTCCATTCATTGATCAAATGCTAGATAGATTATCTGGTTACCCTTTTTATTGCTTTCTTGATGGCTACTCAGGGTACAATCCGATAGCTGTGGCTCCTGAAGATCAACACAAGACGGCATTCACCTGTCTATACGGAGTATTCGCCTACCGACGGATGCCCTTTGGACTATGCAATGCACCGGCCACCTTCCAGAGATGCATGACGGCAATCTACCACGACTTGATCGAGGACATCATGGAGGTATTTATGGATGATTTCTCGGTTTTTGGTAGCTCATTCGATGTCTGTCTGCAGAATTTGGCTATTGTACTTGAGAGATGCACCGAGACAAACCTGTGCCTCAATTGGGAGAAATGCCATTTCATGGTTCGGGAGGGAATCGTGTTGGGACATCGAGTGTCAGCCGAAGGATTGGAAGTGGATCGAGCCAAGGTGATAGCTATTGAGAAGATGCCACCACCAACAAATGTCAAAGCCGTCCGAAGTTTCCTAGGTCATGCAGGATTCTACAGGAGGTTCATCAAAGACTTCTCGAAGGTATCCCGGCCCTTGTGCAACCTGTTGGAGAAGGATGTGTCCTTCGTTTTTGATGAAGAATGTCTGAAAGCATTTGAGAAGTTGAAAGAAGCACTGGTAACCGCACCAGTCCTCACCGCACATGATTGGGGAGAGCCTTTCACACTGATGTGCGACGCGAGTGACTACGCTGTTGGAGCAGTTCTAGGCCAACTGAAAGGAAGACTCTTCCATGTGATTCAATACGCCAGCAAGAGCATGAATCCGGCCCAATGCAACTACACCACAACGGAAAAAGAGATGCTCGCGGTCGTGTATGCCTTCGACAAATTCAGGCCTTATCTGATAGGCTCAAAAACAATTGTCTACACCGACCATGCAGCAATCAGGTACCCGTTTGCAAAACAAGATGCCAAGCCCAGACTGATCCGATGGATACTGCTGTTGCAAGAGTTCGACTTGGAGATCAAGGACAGAAAAGGAAGTGAGAACGTCATCGCCGACCACTTGTCAAGGTTTGACCCACTGGCTAAAGGAGATGATCAACACTTGACAATCCGAGAGACATTCCCTGATGAACAAGTCTATGCCTTGAGGGACATGAAAGAGATGTATTAATCAAAAACCCCGTGGTACGCAGACTTTGCCAATTATCTGGTCGGCGGCATACTTCCTCCGGACTCCTCTCCATATGCAAAGAAGAAGTTTCTGCACGACGTCAGATTCTACTATTGGGAGGATCCATACCTTTGGCGCAGATGCGCTGATGGCGTCATTCACCGCTGTGTGCCCCAGTCCGAGTGGCACAAAATCTTCAAAGCTTGCCACTCATCTCCTACCGGTGGCCATCATTCAGCCAACCGGACTGCCTTCAAAATTCTTGCAAGCGGGTTCTATTGGCCTTCCATCTACGAAGTCTGTCGCGGATGGATTACGGGCTGTGATCGCTGCCAGAGGACCGGCAATATCTCGTGGAGGGATGAGATGCCACAGACTTCGGTGATTGAAGTTAAAATATTTGATGTCTGGGGGATCGACTTCATGGGACCCTTCCCGCCATCGCAAGGATTCACATACATTCTATTGGCGGTGGATTACGTGTCACGTTGGGTCGAAGCCATTCCGACAGCCACCAACAATCACAAAGTCGTCATCAAGTTCCTGCAAAAGCTCATCACAAGATTCGGAACACCAAGAGCCCTAGTAAGTGATGGGGGATCACATTTTTGTAACAGATGGCTTTCTTCTCTTCTTGCTAGGTACGGAATAAAGCACCGCGTTACTACCCCATATCACCCTCAAGGGAACGGGCTGACAGAACTATCCAACAGAGAAATCAAGCAGATTCTGGAGAAGACGGTAAAGCAAAGAAAGGATTGGGCGGCAGTCCTCGACGATGCACTTTGGGCATACCGCACCGCCTACAAAACACCGATTGGGACATCACCATATCAGCTGATTTTCAGAAAGTCATGTCATCTTCCCGTCTAGATGGAGCACAAAGCTTGGAGGGCAGTGAAGGAATTGAATTTGGATTGGAGGACAGCTGCAGAGGAACGCGCTATGGCACTGAACAAATTAGAAGACTTTCGGGACGAAGCCTATGAGAACAACGTCATTTATAAGAATCGAGCGAAGAGGTTCCACGACAAAAAGATCCGCTCGCATGTTTTCCATTCAGGTGACAAGGTTCTCCTCTTCAAATCCTGTCTTCGTTTCATGCTCGGAAAGCTGCAGTCAAAGTGGGCCGGACCATACACCGTGATCTGCCAATTCATGAACGGTGTAGTTGAATTAGCTGACCAAGATGGAAAGAATTTCAAAGTGAACGGGCAAAACCTGAAACCGTACTTCACCCCTCTTCAGATCGGAGCAGTGGAGAAGTATTACTTGAACCGCCCTTAAAAGCTCAGGTATTGTCGAGCTAGCGACAATAAACCAAGCACTGGTTGGGAGGTAACCCAACCATTTCCTGCTTTATTTATTTCAGTTATTTTTCAACTCAGTCAAGTCGAGTCAGTTGAGTTTCGTTTTTCTTTTTCGAGTTGTTTCGGGTCCAGTCATCTATCGACCACATCGATCGATGCTCTTTGGCATTGATCGACGAGGAAATTCGGCCTCGTCGATCGACGAAAATTCTCGTCGATCGACGGGAATGTTTTGCCTTCGTCGATCGACGAAGATGCCTCGTCGATTGATGCGAGCATTGCTGAGTCGGACAGAGACGGGTTTAAAACCCACTTTCCCTCATTTTCTTCCTCACAAACACACGACGCACGCCGCTCTTACTCTCCCAAACACCCACTTCGAATTTTTTCTCTCCAAATTCGTCAAAACCAACCAAGGTATGTATCCTAACACTCTCCTCTTCGATTATTTCACATGTTTTGAAGGATTTGAGCATGATTTTTGATAAAAATTGAATTTGGAGCCCTTGTTTTCATTTTTGCAATTTTGTCGATTTCGTTGCTATTCTTTGTGATTATTCGATACAGTTAGTTGTTTTTGTCGATATACTTACTTGTGATTGGTTTTTGCTTGAATTTCATTGATTTCTACGTACGATAGTTTGGGGGATAATTCTAGTTGGGGGTGTTATTCTAGTTTTGTTATTTCTGGGCCAAATTTTGTCAAACATGGAGGTAATATGCTAGGATAGACTTTAAATTGCATGAATGTCGAATCAATTTTGCATGGGTAAATTTGTTTCTGTGGATGTTCGCACAATTGGATGCACTTACATTGGAAATTTTGTGAAAAATTGTGATGAACTTTGACAAATTTTTCCATTACCCTTGCAGTTTGACCATGGATTTTTGACCCACCTTCGCCAAGCAAGCTCATGAGAGGCGATATAGAAAATTCGCAGGAGATGAGTTCACTATTCGGCAGACACTTTACCGATGCCCGAAAACAATGCAATTGCTGGGAATCCGAGCCGATGTAGAGGCTCTCTTGCAGAGAATTGATTGGAATGCTTGGATGACAGCCCACTGGCCGACATACCCGTCGCTCGTCCTAGAGTTTTTTGCTTCACTCCGTGTCTTCGAGGTTCAGCCGGAGTCAGAGCCAACCACAATTGGCTTCCAGCTTTTGAACCAGTACTACGAAATTCCAAGGGACGAGCTTGAAGAAATCTGGGGAGTCCACGTTGGGGGGGTCGGTTTTCTTCCCCCACACTTCGACATCGCCCGTTTCTGGTCCCAGATTGCTTCTGATGCCAGAGAGGACCTGCGGGAGTTTGACTCGGGGACCTTGAATGCGTCCTCCATCGACAACCCAGTCTTCAAATATCTTCAGAGATGCATGGGGGTGTCGATCACCGGCAGACATGAGAGCGGGAAAGTGAGAGTGGGGGAACTTTTTGCCCTCAATTGCATGTTGACAGGGGAGCAGTTTAGCTTCGCGGCACTGGTCATGGACCAATGGCGGCATCAGATCAAGGCCACCAAAGGCAACATTTGGAGCGGGGGATTGATCACCCCGATTGCGGAGCATGTGGGGATCGATTTGACACAAATCGAGTCGCTTGAGGACAACAGCCGAGGACTTAGCACTGGGACTCTGGTGAAGATGTTGATGCTTTCACCACGGGCATCAGGTTGGTCTTTGCGGATGTCCAATGGGGACAGATTTCCACTTCCACAGCGGGACCTCACTCATGTCACCGATTATCACTTCCGTAATAATTGGTTGATGAGCACACCCGCCCACTTGAGGCTGATGGTCGGAGCACAAGGAGGCCCAGATACCTCCAGACTTCGACACCGACCACTGACCCGGCCAGACTAGCGACCACCGATAGACGACCGCTACACCACTTCTCGGGAGAGTCTTCATCTTCCGGGGTGGATCTGGCGACGATCTACCAGTTTATGCAGCAGCAGGCTGATTTGCATGCAGCAGAGCATGCACGGCAGGCAGATTTTTGACAGAATGTGAACACGAGGTTGAATAACCTCGACGTTCAGATGCAGCAACTCCTCCTGAACACGCAGCCTAAGTCCGTCTACCTATACCTGCAAAGAGAGCGACAAGACCGACAACGGTGACTGCCCGTGTGGCCATCTCCCGAAGTCGAGATGGAGGATCCTCCGGAGGAGGAATGAGGTACCGTTTCCTTTTTCCTTATCTAACTTTCAAACTTTTCCACTCCTTCGAGTGAAACAAGTTTGGGGGGATGAGGATAGGAAAAGGGAAACTTTTGTTTGTTTTCATTTTTTTCATTTTTGTTGTTTCATTATTTTTCAATTTTTGTTTTTGATTTTTGTTTTTTTTCTGAACCATCACCATCCTTGTTCTTTTGCTTCAGTGTGAACAATTGCTCTCTGCAAGGCTTTTACTTAAAATTAGTATTTTTGAACTCTTGATTTGTGGTACTTGTTCTAAGTGAATAGTCTGAGCATTGTTAGGAGCTTTTGAACATAGGACAGTCGGAACTTTTTGATTATGATGGTGTTATGACTACTTACTTGTCTTCACTTGAACTAGAATTATTGATTGATAATCGAGATATTTGCGGATTAAGAATGATAATCTGTGTGATAAAGTAGCCAATGATAGGAGCTGTTTTGTTTGATATGTTGATCTTTGAAACTTAAATCTTTGCATGATAACTGTTCGAAATTGGATAATTATTGAGGAGCAACGAAAATTTCTACCTTGTGAGGAATTTGTGCCATTTTTTCGTTTGATGAGTGACAAAGTTGTTAGATTTATTTCCTAGAATTTGATGAATTTCTCTCTTGAGGTTGCATTAAGTGTGGTAATAGGGTGAAAATGATTTTAGGCATGTTCTTTCGTAGCCCATTTCCCATACACTAACCTTAAATCTTCACTTGTAGCCCCTTTGAGCCTTGAATGAATTTTTCTTTGATTAGAAGGGTTGATGAATAAGATGATTGTGATTTATTGAATGGTGTGAATTGTGGGAATGTGATGTGAGGCCATGCGTGAAAAAAAAAAATCAAGATGAAAGAAAAGAAAAAATTTTTGGGGGTTTCCATGGGAAAAGTTAGAAAAGAGAAAAATGAACATTCGTGAGAAAGAAAGAAAATGAGGGAAACTCGTTTATGTTGTTCATAAATAACTAAGAGCAAGTTCTTAGGAACCCCGAGAGAATGATGAAAAAAAAAAAGAGAAAGAACAAGAGTGAGCATAAATAGAAAAATGATGTGATTATGATATGCTTGGGTCTTTGGGTTTGATTGAAATATTTTGAGTCACTTAGCCAAAAATATCCCACCTATTAGGTGAGCCACATTACAACCAAATAAGACCTTTCTGATTTCCTGAAAAGCCACACTAACAAGCAGTGGAGAGATGAGAAGTTTGTCAAACCTATGGTGAAATAAACTAAAACTTTGATTGTGTGAATTTCAAAATCCTTTTGCTTGATTGAGCGATGAGTGCAAACACTGCCCGGTGAGGTTTCTCCTTGATAGTTTACCAATAAGAATTTGTTTGGATTTCATGATTTAGGTGAATAAGTGAAACTTGGATTGCAAAAGAGGCTTGTGAGGCATTGCACACTTGTATCTGTATTTGATTGGAGTTCTTTTCTATGAATTGATCGAGGACGATCAATGGTTTAAGTTTGGGGGAGTTGATAAGTTAGGATTTTCACCAACTTATCTTATTGTTCTTTGACTGTTTGTGTAGTGTTTAGATCATTTTTTGTATCATTTTTGTGCATGAATTGGATTTTGTACTTGGAATGTCGTGTTTGATGAATCATGCAGGTTTTTAGTCGAAAAATAGAGAAGGATTAGAATTCCAGTTTTAGCACCCCGTCGATCGATGGAAAGGCTCGTCGATCAACGAGGCAAAGCACGCCAAGCGCTTGACGAAGGGACACGGGAGATTGACGAGGATGTTCAAAGTCCAGTGATCGACGCCGCACAGCCACGGTCGATGCGCATGCGGGAATCCTAGTCTGGATCTGATTTGGAGATTAACGCATATCTAACCCTAGATACTGCTAGATACATCTTCCACCTCTATAAATATTCATGTAAATTCATTTTTTGAAAGAAAGAGACCAGAGTTAAAAAGAGACCAGAGTTAGAGAGAGAAAAAGAGTTAGAGCAATTACAAGAATTTATTATTGAAGAGTTTTTAGAGTTTTATGTTTGAAGACAAGTTTTTACGGGAAGATTTCCGGATTCCAGTTTTTATGCAGTTCAGGTTGTATTTTTCTTTGATGAATATTACCATG
>JAPKLW010006961.1:5842-16086 GCA_026898455.1 Plectranthus barbatus
TGAACATCTGAATAACACAATTTTTTTTAAAACTATCAACACAATTTAGAATAAATGAACCTGAAAGATGAAAAAATGAACAATGTTAAAACTAAAGATGCACCATAAGAAAGGAAAAATGAACATCTGAATAACACAATTTTTTTTAAACTATATTCATGCACGAATCAATTACAAACAGAGTCTAGAATTCAAAAACAAGATCAAATCATCTCCTAACATAAAAAATATCAATAGAACCATGAACACTATCGAAAATAAAAAATACAAAGTATTAAACTTACCTTCAGATGATCAATCAGACATGTCCTCTTCAAATGGCCGAACTCCAAAATAAAAAACAAAACTCAACAACAACCACAATTTCGAAGTCGAGAGCGATCACGGAAGCCAAATCCAGAAACAAAATAATCCGATCGAGAGAAGATATATAAATGCTTCATCTCATCAACACACTTTGGAATAAATGAATCTGTAAGATACAAAAATGCACAAAGTTAACACTAAAGATGCACAATATAATAGTAAAAATGAACGTCGATTTGAATAAAACAAATTTTTTAAAACTATATTCATGCACAATTAACAAAGTCGAGACCGAACACGAATGCGAAATCCAGAAACAAAGAAAAAATCTGATTCACAGAAGAAATATAAATCAAATCGAACGAAGAAGAAAGAAGAAATCAAATCGCGCGAAGAAAAGAATAAAAAATCTGATGAGATACTATTTCAGATTTAAAAAATAGCTAAAATTACAAAAATAACCTTAATTTTGCAAAACTGCAGGATAATCGAGGAAAACTGCACACGGAGTGAAATAGATCATGAGCGTTGAAATCACAAAATCAAAGGCTGAGATTTATTCTCATTTCTCATACTAAAAACTATTCTCATATGATCACTACTTTATATATATATATATAGGGGGTTGATCTGGTGAGAATAGCCCTTATCATGAGAAATGAGAATAAATCTCGTCCATAGATTTGACAACATCAACGATCCAGATTACATAAGAGCTTTAACAAAAAACGCGGCATAATATCCTCATTTTACTTCATTAAAGGGCAACATAGTCATTACGAACGTACAGGGCGCAAAAGTTGTATTTTGTTCATTTTATGTATTATATACTTCATTTTATCTTAGTTATACTTCATTTTATCTCAATTGTGAATCATTATAAAATAAATTCAATTCGAATTTTGATGTTACAAGTGACATGCATTTTATCTTAGCAGTTCTTCATTATATCTTAGTTATTCTTCATTTTATCTCATTTGTGATTCATTATAAAATAAATTCGATGTGAATTTTGATGTTACACGTGACATACATCTTATCTTAGCAGTTCTTCAGTATATCTTAGTTATTCTTCATTTTATCTCAATTATTGTTCATTATAAAATAAATTAAATAAAAATAAAATCAAATTTTCGGAAAAAATGATTTCAATTCTCTTCATTTTATCTCCTCTATACTTCATTAAATGGAAAAAATTAAATTAAATAAAAATAAAATCAATTTTTCGAAAAATGTATTTCAGTTCTCTTCATTTTATCTCCTATATACATCATTAAAAGAAAAAAATCAAATTTTTAGAAACAGTTCTCTTCATTTTATCTCCTCTATACTTTATTAAATGGGAAAAATTAAATTAAATAAAAATAAAATCAATTTTTCAGAAGAATATGTTAAGCTCATTTTATTTATTTAAAAATTCATTAAATTAGAAAATTCAATTAAATAATAATAAAATTTAATTTAATTTTAGAGTATTGGATGACTCAACAAGGCAATCGAAATCTTATGAAAAATCGAAAAGAAAAGGAATTACAGATCCAAATATGTAATAATGAAGTTCGCGAAGGATAAAATGAAAATAGAAATTATTTGAGGGAGATACCATCAGGCTAAATGACAATGATACCCTTAATAATGAAGTTCGCGGAGGATAAAATGAAGACGGAAATTATTAAAGCATGACCGCAGATCTTGTGAAATCAAAGGCTGAGATTTATTCTCATTTCTTACATTAACATCTATTCTCAAAGGCTGAGATTTATGAATATATAAAGATTGTGGAGTATTTTGAATTGTTTTTAGATAAAATAAATAATTTATACATATATATTGTTTTAATATTAAAGTGAAGAAATATTTAATAATTTGAAAGAATATTTAAAAAGAAATGGAAGTAAAAAAATATTTTATAATTTTGTCGGCCCACCGGAAATTGATGGGTTAGACTAATTATCTAAAAAATTTAGTGCGAAAAAATCTGAATCCAATTTTAGGTGAATCGAATAACCTTCAACTCAATAAAATTGATCTGAAAACCATGCGTCGTCCCGATTAATATTTCTACTTTCATTAGATGAAATTTGCATTGGTATTTACTATTAACTTAATCTTAAAACTTTCCTTCAAATAAATGATCCAAGAAAAGGAAAAAGAAATGGGGATATTAATAATAATAATAATAATAATAATAATAATAATCTACCCCACAGACCACACAGTCTATCTAAAGTGTGTGGCATCCAAATATCCCACATATGCAAATTATTTCCCTCTTCTCCCAACTCCGCCGCCGTCCCCCACCATGCAACTCCATTTGCCATGGGCTGCTCCTTCGCTTTCTATCTATCCCCCAACCCCATCACCCCAAGCCACCACCACCTCCGCCACCACGGCCTTCCCCTGAGCCGCCGCTCCCTCCTGTTCCTCTCCACCACCCTCCCCCTCTCCCCCCTCACCTCCTCCGCCGCCACTCCTCCGGCGCCCGACACCACCATCACCGACAGAGTGTTCCTCGATTTCAGCATCTGCCCTTCTTACTTCCAAAACCGCACACTCGGTGAGAACGACCTGACCCTCTGCGCCGAAACTGAGCCCGTCGGCAGAGTCGTACTCGGCCTTTACGGCAACACCGTCCCGATCACCGTCGCCAATTTCAAATCCATGTGCAATGGCTCTTCGGGCTCGACTTACAAAGGCACTTTAATCCAGAAAATATTCCCGGGCCAGTTTTTCATGGCGGGCCGGCAGGGGCGCCGCGACAAAGGAGAGGTTAAGCCGCCGGTGAAGCTTATTAGGAACACCGAGACTGTTGATTCCAAGGCCTTTGTGTTAGAGCACTCTAGGCCCGGTGTTGTTTCCTTGTGTTTGTCCGAAAACGATGATGATGATGAATTGAAGCTGAACCCGAATTACCATAACGTCGAATTCTTGATCACTACTGGGCCGGGGCCCTGTCCACAGCTTGATAGCAAGAATATTGTGTTCGGCTCTGTTCTTGAAGGTCAATTCTCTAATGCTTCCACCTTTACTTTATGCATTCAAACCAATACATATACCATGTATTGTAGGCTATAGAGACATGCATATTCACGATGAACAACAACTCCGATTCTAGCTAAGTGATATATGTAATTATAACGGTTCTGTTAATTCTAATCTGGTGTTGTGATGATACGCTAATTAGATGGTGCCAGCATCCATAAAAGAATAGTATAGAGTGTAATATGGTGATGACTCTGGTTTGGAGTTGAGAACTCTCATTATTTATGAAACTTGCTCATACTTATTGAAATGACATGTTATTGAAGTTGTATATATATGTAATGACTGAACAGCCACTGCCTGACTCATGGAGCTTATGACTTAGGGGAATGCCCTATCTTAATCAAATTAAACAATGAATCTATTTCCATGTGTAACCATTTATTTTAGAACTTTGCAGTTAGACAATGCTTAGTTTTTACTTGCGGTGTGATAATGATTAACATAGCATGCAATTTGAAACGGGATTGGAGTACATTGTATAGTGTTGATTTGGTTATACATCTGGTTTGCAGCAATGACATGATATTGAAATGTGATGTTCATGTGCACTTACAGGAATGGATGTTGTGAGGGGTATAGCTTTGATTCCGACGTATAAACCCGGTGAAAGAATCCGACAGTACAACGATTTTGCACAGTTTCTGGGAGATGGAAGAGCCAAAAGTGCTCGTGCAATATGGGATAGGCCTCTTAAGACGCTCTACATCAGTGATTGTGGAGAAGTCAAAGTTGCAAACCCTACCCTTTCCCCAACTCTTCCTTGAACAATGTTGGCAATCGAGAAGACAAAAAATAATTGAAGCCTCTTTTTCTCTCTTGATTTTTTTTGAATTTGTTACTGCAATTTATAACAATGTATCAGACTGTTCAGATACTAAAATGACTCCTAGAATATTGGTTCATCTCCCAGACTCTTAAGAAACCATCAATGCTACTCTAGGAAGATTGAAAGACAGATAAGACTCAAATTTAAGTTTCACAACAAATCTCCCCCTTAAACTTAAATGCTTTTCCCGTCTCTCATTCCAATCAACTTCTTGCAATTTTCGAGTAGAGTGATCGGCAAGGGTTGGTAAATATGTCTGCAGCTTGAGCTCTGCTCTCAACATACTCCAACTTGACCTTTCCTTCTCTAACTTGTTCACGGATAAAATGAAATCGAACGTCAATGTGCTTGCTCCTTCCGTGATCAGTTGGATTCTTTGCCAACTCGATCGCCGATTTGTTATCAATTTTGATCACAGTCCCTTCATCTTGGATCACTCCCAAATACCTTAGAAGATTTGAAACCCAAACTGCATGACAGACACTCAAAGAGGCTGCAACATACTCGGCCTCACAGGTTGATAGGGCTACAATCGGCTGCTTTTTTGACAGCCAGGTGAACGCCGTATTCCCAAGTAGAAATACATAACCTGACGTACTTTTCCGATCGTCAATATCACCACACCAGTCACTATCCGAGTACCCCACTGGTTGATATTTCTCTGATTTTGAATAGAACAGACCAAGCGATGTGGTTCCTCGAATGTACCTCAGAATTCTTTTCAGACCTTTCCAATGAGTATAAATTGGATCTTCCATAAATCTACTCATTATCCCAACACTCAGCATAAGATCAGGCCTTGTACTTGTGAGGTATCTCAGACTCCCGATTATGCTTCGAAATCTTACTGGATCAGCTCGGTCTCCACTATCAACTTTTGAGAATTTTGAACCAGGTTCCATTGGAGTTGAAACTGGATTGCAGTCCTCCATTTTGAATTTTTTCAGAACCTCAAGTGCATATCTTTCTTGAGATATGAAGATCCCTTCCTCCAACTGCTTCACCTCTAACCCGAGAAAATACTTCATCAGCCCCAAATCTGTCATCTCGAACTCTTTATTCATTACTTTCATGAATTCGCTGATCAACTTCACATTGCTCCCAGCGAATATAAGATCGTCGACGTAGAGAGCGACTACCATCATATCTTTCTCTGATTTCTTCATGTATAGAGCATGCTCGAATGGACATTGCTGGTACCCATTTTTCTTGAAATATTCATCAATCCTTTCATTCCACGCACGAGGGGCCTGCTTCAGCCCGTAGAGGGCCTTCTTCAATCTCAGCACCTTTTTTTCGTCTCCCCTTTTTGTGTATCCAGGAGGTTGCTCGATGTACACCTCTTCTTTTAACACTCCATTTAGAAAAGCCGACTTCACATCCATTTGTGAGATTGGCCACTGATTCTGAGCGGCTATTGAAATTAGAAGTCGGATTGACTCCATTCTCGTGACAGGAGCGAACACTTCATCGTAGTCGATCCCTTTCTTTTGCTTGTAGCCTTTTACTACAAGTCGAGCTTTATAGCGCTCAACTTCTCCCTCAGCATTCATCTTCCTTTTATACACCCATTTCACTCCAATGGGCCGAGCTCCTTCAGGAAGATCAGTCTGCTCCCAGGTTTTGTTACGTTCAATTGCCCCGATCTCCTCATCCATAGCTGTTTTCTACTTCTCATTTTGGACTGCTTTTTCAAAGTTCAAATCTTCGATGTCGGCCAGAAGACACACAACATGAACTTCATCTGTAGTGTCGTATATTTCCTGCAAACTTCTCATCCTGGGCTGCTGTGGCTCGATTTCTTCATCTGAAAATTCAATGGATGTTGTTTTTGAAGGCACAACGACTTCCATGCTGGTTCCTTCTTTGCCCTGGTCATTCCAGCACCATTGCTTTGTTTCTTCCATGTGAACATCTCGACTCACCACTACCTTATTATTAACAGGATCAAACAATTTGTAAGCTTTGGAATGTTCGTCGTACCCGATAAAGATGTATTTTCTGCTTCTGTCGTCCAGTTTTGTTCTGTGTTGGCTCGGCACTTGTCCATAGGCAATGCTACCAAATACCTTCAGATGAGAAACACTCGGCTTTTTACCACTCCAAAGCTCCTGCGGTGTCTTCTCGCCTAGCTTTGCGTGTGGGCATCTATTTTGCACATAGACTGCGCACTGCACCGCCTCTGCCCAATATTTCTTTGGCATATTCTTCTCTTTCAACATAGCTCGAACCATGTTGAGAAGGGTTCGGTTCTTTCGTTCCGCCACGCCATTTTGCTGCGGAGAATATGGAGCTGTTAAGAAGCGTTTGATCCCGTGTTCTCTGCAATATTCATTGAACTCGGCAGAAGTGAACTCGCCTCCTCTGTCAGATCGAACCGCTTTGATGTCTTTGCTTGTTTCTTTTTCCACCATCGTTCTGAATTTTCTGAAGGTTTCAAACACCTCTGATTTTTCTTTCAGAAAATAGACCCACGTTTTCCTTGAGAAATCATCGATGAAAGAGACGAAGTATCTCTTGTAGCTAAATGATTCCGGAGTTATCGGCCCGCAGAGATCGGTGTGAATTAATCCAAGTTGCTCTTGTGCTCTACATTCAGAACTTCTTGGGAAAGAAGTTCTTGTCTGTTTTCCGATAACACATTCTTCACAAAATTTCTTTTTGAACTCAATTTTGGGAAGCCCGACCACCATGTCCTTCTTCGCTAGCTCGCTCAAACCATCAAAGTGAAGATGACCAAAGCGAAGATGCCACTTCATCGCCTCATCTTCCGTATCAAGTTGCATACATTCATCTCGAACTGTTTTCAGCTCAAGCTTGTACATGCGATATCTCTTCATTTCTACCCGAGCAATGTGCCTCCCAAACTTATCTTTCAGAATTAATTCTCGATCCTTCATCAGAACTGTGTTTCCCTTCTCCATTATCTGTCCCATGCTTAATATGTTGCTCTTTAGTTCAGGAACGTAGTATACATCCCTCATTTCTCTAATTCGCCCATCTTCTTGCTGATACAAGATTGTTCCACGGCCTTTGACGGCTACTTTCGAAGCATCGCCAAAGAAAACTGATCCAGACTCCTCCTTTGAGAGTGATTTGAATAGACTCTCGTCACCACACATGTGGTTACTAGCCCCGGTATCCAAATACCAAATTGTATTATTGCCACAGCTCGATTTGATCTCGCTTTCTGGGATGTTTGTTACTGTCAGCAATCCCTCGTCTTCTTCGGCAAGGAAGTTTGCTGGTTCTTCCTTTTTCTTATCGGACCTGCAGTCTTTGGAAATATGACCCAGCTTTCCACAATTGTAACATTTTATTGAATAACAGTCTTTGGCAATGTGCCCATATTTTCCGCAGTTGTAGCATTCAATTTTGTTGTTTGTGTTTGTCCGGCCACCCCGAGCCTGTCCTCGCCCACGCCAGTTTTGTTGGCTGATTTGCTCATTTTCTCGTCCTCCTTTCACTCTGCCCCCCTGAGTTCTTCCTCTTCCCCGACCTCTGGTGCTTTGAGCATAGAACACCTTTTCTTCTTTTATTGTTGCCTTTGTGTGGAGGGCCTGCTCAAGGGGTTCCTTCTTATTTTTCTTTCGCTGCTCGTGCGCTTCTAGAGATCCAGCGAGCTCTTCAAGGGTGAGTACTGAAAGATCCTTTGATTCCTCTATTGCGCACACGATATTCTCGAAGTCATCTGTTAATGACCTCAGGATTTTTTCAACAACTCGGCTTGGCGACAAACTTTCACCATTTTGATTCAGCTTATTTGCCACAATTTCTACTCGAGTAATAAATTCAGAAATACTTTCAGATTCCTTCATCTGCATACCTTCGAATTCACCCCTTAAGGTTTGAAGCCGAACTTGCTTCACACGTTCATCTCCTTTATTCGCTTTCTCGAGTATATCCCACGCCTCCTTTGAAGATTTGGCGTTGGATATCTTCTCAAAACCAGATTCGTCGACAGCTCGATACAATAAATATAAAGCTGCCTTGTCTTTCGCTCGAACGGCCTTTAGTGCGTTCAGCTGGGTATTTGAATACCCGTTGGTGTTCTCTGGTTCATCGTACCCATCCGCGACCACATCCCAGTTATCTTGCGAGCCTAACAGAGCTTTCACCTGCACCTTCCACGAATCATAGTTGACGCCTTTCGTCAACTTGGGTACTGGGATACAGTTTGTTAGACCAGCCATATCTCTCAAGTATTTACACTCAACTCACAATCTCTCGATCTTCTTCTCTCGTCTGCGCACTCTTTTGCAGCAGATAGACCCTCACTCTGTTTTTTTCACTTTGACTCTGATGCCACAATGTTGGCAATCGAGAAGACAAAGTAATTGAATCTCTCTCTTTTCTCTTGATTTCCTTGAATTTGTTACAGCAATTTATAACAATGTAATTGTCTGTTCAGATACTAAAATGACTCCTAGAATATTGGTTCATGTCCCAGACTCTTAAGAAACCATCAATGCTACTCTAGGAAAATTGAAAGACAGATAAGACTCAAATTTAAGTTTCACAACACTTTATATGTATATGTAATCATCTTTGGTCAATATTTTTTTTAGTTCTATATCCAACGTAATTTCTTAAATATAAACTTTTTCTTTCTCAACCCAAACCCACCTGAAAAGTCAACCTTTCCTCTGCCCTAACATAGTCTAAAGTTGAATTTACTTGATAGAAACACTCAGAATTTTTTCTTTCTGATAAACACCGATTAATGCAGAGATTTTCGAGCGCTTAGATGCCGACTAAAGTCGTCCCAGCCGTATTTTAAAAACTAATTTATTGTCAGAATAAAATTTAAAAATAAAATACTAAAAAATTAATATTATTTCCTTCATTGCCTAATTTATAATTTAGGAGACCTTGTAGTTGTAGAGATGATAGTGTCCAGAGCGTTATAAATTAAGTTAAAACAAGAGACTTTCATGTGTTTTTTTTTTTTTTTTTTGCATTGCTGAGTGGTTGGATTATAATTCTTCATTTATTTAATAACTTTGTAACTTGATTTAATATGTTTTGCGTATTTTTCTTCTGAGAATTAATATGTAATATTTGGAAATTTATTTGTCAAATGATGAGACTTGAAAAGTTTCCTTGCACAAAATATTTGAAGAATTCACGTAATATTCTTTTCTTTTGTGATAATTATTAATTTTAGTTTTTTTTTTGTTTTGTTTTGTTTATTTTCATTTTCAGGTTATTAAAAAAATCCTAGGTTGGTTCTATATATTTTTTTGGCTTTATTTAAAAATAAAAAATAAAATGAAGGGGAGAAAAAATCATATGTGATGCAACTATGGCATATATGAGACAAATAGGTGATGCTGAAGGTAGGCCTGATTGAGGAACATTTTGAATGAATCCAGTTTTTCCAGAGGCAATCGGAACATAACATGACGGTCGTCATGCCGATGGAGAAGACATAGAGTGAAGCAAACCAAGTGTGGAAAGCTAACTAAAATCAAGACTTGACTGATTTGAGCTTTTCTTGTATTTCATCTTCCATGCCTTTATTGAACTCACCCCACTCCTTCTTTGTCTGATGCAGCCAGCTGCAAGTTTCTAATTGCCATCCTCACTAGAACCACTTTGACTTATCATGGCATGTCTTTCTAAAGCCCCCTTCAGTGATCAGGTGCCAGATTGTCGGCCGCATGAACAATCAGCGGCTCTCATAAGAATCTCATTAGTAGAGTAGAGGGTGACATGAATTAACAAGCAGACACAAAAATAAACGACACCAGATTTAACGTGGTTCACCTTTAAATAGGCTACGTCCACGGGACAAACTCCGATAAAATTCTTCCACTATAAAATGATAGTAGGCACAAAGAGAGGCTTGGGGACAGACCCAAAATAGTAACACTCAAAGTGTTTCCCGAAAATACCCAAAGATATTTTCCTCACTATTTTTATCACTCCCCCGTAAGAAAGATTCTCCTTTCTTCTCTCAAGTTTTTCTTCTCTCTATTTCTCTTCTTTGGTGTGTTTAAATGAAGGAGAAGATGTGTCTATTTATAGGAAAAATTAGTGTGTGAATTTGCTAATTTATCCCTAA
>JAPKLW010006962.1:0-16081 GCA_026898455.1 Plectranthus barbatus
TTATCCTTCAGTTAGGTTTAAGATCATAGGAAGTATGTTAGGGATCTAGCTCATTCGTATGTCAATGTGAATGGCACATCCCACTGTTGATCCCATCAATACATAACTATGTACCGACACATCAAGTAGCTAGGATAAGCCCACTTATGAACCGATGTGCCGCAGCTTAGACCGATAGCCTATCCAGGGACCGTCTCAGCTGTGATACTGTTTATATCTCGCTAGGTCAAACGATTCATATGATCCTCTGTGATCTCCTACACACCATATGATCATCCCTATAGGCGAGATAATAGGATATTATGATTCGTTGTATGTTTGTTCTATCAGACATCGAGTATTGTTGCGGCAACATATATGAAGACCAGTGTACAAAACACTTAATCATATATGCTTTCAGTATATAATCCCAACAGTATCACATTAGTACCCTCTTCCTTTCCATCCTTCGAGCCATAACATTTCTTGAGAATGGCTGAACCATTGAATATCGTAGAGGAGATGGCCAGAATTTCCATCAAACGAAACAAAATTTTCAACCGTAGGAAGTTGTATGCTGAGTATTGGAACCATCCTGATGTTTATCTTGAGACTGTCAATACTCTGGAATCTAATGGCCTGGACCGCTTTCTTTCAGTCCAACCTGTTTCCTTCCATTAGGATCTACTCAGGCTAAGTGCTTATAACTCTACTGTGTTTGAGGATGAAATCCGTTCAGCCTCAATGGAGTAGAATTCCTCTTGTCAGCGAACTCCTTGTCTCAAGAGTTTCAGCTGCCACATCACGGAATGCCAGTGTTGCACTATAGAATAGACGAAGCAGCTCCAGAGTGGTCCTGTTGGTGGGACTGGAGGGGTAATGATAGTAGTTTCTGTCCGATAGCACTGTGTGGATTCCTCAAGCCGCGATACCTAGTATCCTTTGACATCATCAATCAACTAGTGCTTTGCAATCCTCCTTTGCAAACAAACATGTCACCACCAGTTTGGATAGCAATGATGGCTTTCGAGGATCAGGCTGAAGTCGATTGGGCTGCCTTCATATTCGATCATCTAAAGGAGGCCATAGAGAACTTGCACGATGAGCCTATTCCATATGGTATACAATTAAGCTGGCTCTTGGAGAAAAAAATTCCTTTCCTTGCTGATGGGACGTCAGGTTCTCGACTTGGTCCACATAATTTTTACCCCTTCAGACTGCGCTGATGGTTGAGGAGTTTTCAGCTGCCATTCGAGTCTTGCTGCTAAACAAATATCGATGTGTTCTTTCTATTTTCTATAACTCCTGAATGTATGAACTGTCTATCCATTTTGTCTTTAACGAACAGTTCCCATTTTATTTGCTGATCATCCAAACTTTGTACATATCTTCTTTTACTGAACATTCGTACTATTCATATTGTTTGATTTTGTCATTCGTTGATTTCGTTTGAGTGAATGAACACCTGTATCATCTAAATTGGACTGCGTAGACTGTCAGATACTGATGTTGACTTCTCAGATTCTGAATCTGAAATCTTGAGCATTGTGCACTTTTCTGAAATGTCATGTCTCATTTAATTCGATAGATATCCTTTCGAATCAACACACGATTTCCTTTCCATATAAATGTATGCTTGTTTCTGTAAGAATTGAGCGATCACCTAGGGCAATAATCTTCATATCTTCAATAAACAGCATATCCTTTTTACATTTTCGAAGATATAATTCAGAAAGAAACTTCCTTCAGTAGAGATAGACATGACTTCTGCAAGTGATATATCCATTGAGAGAAACAAGATCTTCAATCCTTATGCATGGAGAGTCAACTCTTGGCGAGACCGGTGATGTTCAGCTTGATAATAAGAAATCTCAAGGAGGCAGGCCTTAAGCAATTTGTAACTAGGGCGCCATATAGATTCTTGGAGGATACGCTAAAGATGATGGTCACCAACTGCTACATTACCGAAGATGGGGAGATTATTGCTAACATCAATGATCACCAGCTTTGCTGGTCGGTTGAGTCCTTTGCGACGAGTTTCAAACTCCTTCATAATGGTGTTCCACTCATTGACTATCTCAAGGAGGTTACATCGCCCGAATGGTCTTCATGGCATCAATGGAGGAACTTAACTGTCAGTTTCCATCCTACTGCCTCTTCTAGGTGGTTGACGCCTCGATATCAGATTACTTTTGACATTATCAATCATATGATTGTCGGTAATCCTATGGAGAATCATGATTTTTCTCCACTTGTCTGGAAGGCGATGATGGCCTTTGATCATGAAGGTGAGGTTGATTGGGCCTCATTCATTTTTGACAAGGTGCGATGTGCCTTTGAGAATGTGCCTCACACTCCAATTCCTTTTGGAATGCAACTAAGTTGGCTTCTTGGACAAGAGATCCCTTCTCTCATCACAGGGTGGCCCGGAATGAGGCAATCTGATTATTATCCTTCCTATCGCAGTCCCGTCCTTGAAGAAACTGTTACAATATCAAAGTCTTGTGCATTAATTTCTATGTTGTTTTTGTTTGTGGTGTACTTTGACTTCATGAATAAAATCCAAATTTCAATAGCAGTTTTCGTGCAGAACAAGATGAAAATCTTATTTCCTTGTATCCATCTTTAATGAATGAGCTCTTCTTGTCTCTGTGGCTTTTTCGGGCAACTAGCAATGACAATTAAACTATAATTCACTTAATCATTGAGACGTAAAATGTACATTTTGATTTTGTGTAACAATCAATTAACATCTCCTTCTCTCGAGATTCCATCAAACTCTAGAAGACCTAGTTTGATGCATAGCTCCTTGAAACGAGCCTCAGGTAGCGGTTTAGTAAAAATATCCGCTAACTGGTCTTCAGATCTGATGTATTCCACTGAGACATCATCCTTCTCCACATGGTCTCGAATGAAATGATGACGAATATCAATATGTTTCGTCCTTGAATGTAGAACTGGATTCTTCGAGATTGAAACTGCACTGTTGCTATCACAGTAGATAGGAACACATCCTGTATCAATTCCATAATCCCTAAGCTGTTGCTTTATCCAAATATATAATTCACAACAGTTGGCTGCTGCTACATATCCAGCCTCTGTAGTTGATGTAGCTACAGAATGCCGTTTCTTACTAAACTAGCTAATCATTTTATGTCCTAAGAACTGACAAGTTCCGCTTGTGCTCTTCCTGTCAATTCTGCAGCCTCCAAAATCTGAATCAAAGAATCCATTCAGCATGATTCCATTAGTTTTGGGGTACCAGATACCTAGAGACTCTGTGCTCTTTAGATATCTTACAACTCTTTTGGTTGCTTCCATGTGTGACTTCTTTGGATTCGCCTGAAATCGTGCACATACGCCCACGGCATAAGATATATCAGGTTGGCTAGCAGTTAGATATAGTAGAGATCCAATGATTCCTCTATAAGCTGTCGCGTGACAGGTTCTCCTTCTTCATCGAGAGTGATCTGAGAACTGGTGCTCATAGGAATCCTTAGTTATTTTGTCTTCTCAGGACAAAATTTGTTGATCAGGTCTTAAGTATACTTCTTCTGACTAATGAAAATCCCTTCGTCAGACTGATCAACTTGCAAACCAAGAAAATATGTCATTTTGCCCATCATACTCATCTGAAATTTGTTCTGCATCAATTGGACAAACTTCTCACATAGCTTGGTACTTTTGCTTCCGAAGATGATATCGTCTACATAGATCTGAACAAGTAGGATGTCCTCTCCATCCTTTATCCATGCTCTAGGTGCTTGCTTTAATCCATAGAAAGCTTTCCTTAGCTTGTAGACTTGATTTCCTTGCTCAAAACCTGGAGGTTGTTCTACATAAACTTCTTCCCTTAATTCGCCGTTTAGGAAGGCACTCTTCACATCCATCTGCAGAACTGTGAAGTTGTGGAAGGCTGCATACGCCAGGAATAGCCTAATAGCTTCGAGTCTAGCAACTGGTGCAAATGTGTCATTGAAGTCTTTTCATTCGCATTGTGCGTATCCTAATGCAACCAATCTTGCTTTATTTCGAACAATGGTACCGGTGTCATCTCTCTTATTCTTGAAGACCCATTTGGTACCAATCACAAATTGATGTGTGGGTCGATCCACCAGATACCACACATTGTTGCGGGTAAACTTATTTAGTTCTTCTTGCATCGCATTTATCCGGTCTGTTGATTGAAGAGCTTCAGTGACCTTCACTGGTTCGATCTGGGGTAGAAAGCAAGACATCAACGTTGTGCCTTGTCTGGTTCGAGCAGGATTTCCAACATCATCGAGTATGGCTTCCTTTGGGTGATCTCTTAGCCAATTTGACTTCTTTACATGTATGGCTTCAGCACGAGCAGCTTGGTCATCAGAAGCCGTGAGATGTTCCTCTTGAGGTATTTCACTTCTGGATTCTAGAACTGTTTCTTCTACTGTAGAACCTCCTTCACCTTCTCGTTCTGAGAATCCTTCGTCTCCTTGTTCTGTGACTGAGTTCTGATCAGCACCAGAATTCAGAAAATCAGTTGTCTTTTTTGCTGATCCTGCTTCCTTGGCATCTTCAAAGTTTACTTCCTTGGTGTCAGCTTGCTTTGCTTCTAAGACCGCTTTCTGAGCTTCAAGGGGCTTCTCTTCTCCTGACTCTTCAAGATTTGTGGTCTTTAAGGCCTCAGCAATGACTTTTGCATCATCGGCCTTCTCGACTTCTTGGGTATCAGTCGAGGTAACTAGAGTTTCAGAGATATCCTCATAGATCTAGTCAGAGGAAATATTTGATTATGATCAAGATCACACTTAGATTCCTCATTGACATCCTTGATCTCCTGATTCCCTAAACTTAATTCTTGAAGAGTCATGCGCACTAAGGAAGCTTCATAAAAAATAACCTGACATGTTATTTCCACAAGCTGGGTAGTCTTGTTGAATACCCTATATCCCTTATATGAAGGATGTCCATACCCGAGGAACACTCCTTCATCTGCCTTTGGGCTGAAGGTATTCAACTTGGACTTCCCATTATTATGAATATAACTTGGAGAACCGAAAGCACGAATATGAGCTATAGAAGGCTTACGACCATTGTAGATCTCGTAGGGTGTCTTGTGCAACCTCGTGTTGAAGGTGCTTCTATTCTGTGTGTAGCAGGCTGTCATCAAGGCTTCTCCCCAAAAACCTTTTCCAAGATCGGTGGCAGCCATCATGGTTCTCACTGCTTCTTTAAGTGTTCTGTTTCTTCGTTCAGCAAGACCATTTTGTTGAGGCGTTCTGGGAGCAGACTTCTCATGACCAATTCCAATTTCAGCACAGAAGTCCATAAGAGGTCTGTTGCAGAATTCTGTCCCGTTATTTGATCTTATCCTCTTGACTTTCACTCCCTTGTTATTTTGAAGTCGCGTGATTAGTTATGGTAACTGAACTTTGACTTCCTCCTTCGATTTGAGAAGTACTACCCATGTGTACCTTGAATAATCATCAACAACCACCAGGGTATATTTCATTTTTCCAATTGTGGGAGGAGTGACTGGTCCAAACAGATCCATGTGAAGTAGCTCCAAGATTCTTTCTGTGCTTGTTGTGACTGGCTTGTTCCTGAAAGAGGCTTTCATTTGTTTCCCGAGCTGACACGATTTACATACTCCTTCTTTCTGGAACTTCTTCTGTGGCAGTCCTACAACAAGATTATGCTTCGCCAAATGTCGAATTGAGTTGAAATTCAGATGACTAAGCCTTTTGTGCCACAACCAGTTTATTCCTTCTGAGGAACTGAGTGCTATGATGCATGTTCCTCGTTCTCCACTGGACCAATCTACAATGTAGAGACCTCCTCTTCTGATTCCTCTGATTATGATCTTGTTTGTCACCTTGTCTATTATGTGGCGTTCTGATTCTTCAAATATGACTATATAGCCACTCTTACTTAGTTGACTTATACTGAGAAGATTATGCTTTAGACTGGTGACTAAGGATACGTTCTGAATGATAATTCCGTTGTATTCCACGCATCCTTTTCCAATAACTTGACCCATGGCCTTGTTCCCAAAACTAACTAATGCTCCTTCGTACATCTCAAGGTTCTTGATTAGATCCTTTTCTCCTGTCATGTGAGCTGAGCAGCCACTATCCAAAATCCTAGTTCTTGTCTTCTTTCGGGGATTAGACCTCTGCAACACAGAAGAATTATTTAGGTCCCCGTATCATCTCGGGTCGTTAAAGGTCAGTCATGTGGATCCATCCTTTTGGTATCCACATTTGTTTCATCCTAACGGTTTGTGAAACTAAATTATTTTGCTGTGATTTATCTACCTTTCTCCTGGTGAACTGTGTGTGGTGTGTATGCATGTTATGTTCGACTGTGGTGTGTGAACTCTTCTTGAACCGACTGTTCTGGAAGGAGTCTTGAGAAATAGTTCTCGGGTGTGTATCCATCACAGTTTTTTGAGAGAATGATTGTTTTGACTCAGGCCTCGAATAGGTGTTCCCCCTATCCGGTTGACTATTGTGATATAACTGAGGTCTATCATGACTTTATGGATATCTATCCGATTTTCGAACAGACTTCCTTACAACATTTACATGTTGCTTAGTCGTTCTGGTAGGCAGAACTGGATTCCTCGCATATAGAACATTATGCTTATCCAATTTTGATAAAGGGATACTTCTCATCTCAACATTTGGTTTAGATAGTTTTCAAACTTTGTAGTCAAACTATTGTAGAGCCAGTTTAGGGTCAGAATTTGTCTAGCATTTGGTCTTGACACCTTGATTTACTGGTTCTTTGAGAAGGTCATTTCCTTTCCTAACCATATGATTTGGACTAAGATTTGATTTGACATAGTGCAGTGGTGTCTTCTTAGTCCTATATGTAGATGCATGCATGTTCATGGATGTATCATATTGGGGGTCAGAAAAACCGATTCCTCATTTATCAGAGTAATGCTTTTGAATATTCAAAGTTTCATCTAATTTCTTAGAACTCCTTTTGAAAGAACATTCATATTTAACAGGTTCAGTTTTCTTCAAGGAGTCACATTCTTTTGAAACATTTTCAAAATCTTTAAGAAATTTTGAATGTTCCCCCTTGAGTTTTTCTAGTTCCTCTCAGATTGACCTCATTCTTTCGATTTCATTGGTCAAAACTAAAATTTCTGTTTTCAGTGAGGCATTTTCACTAATTACTTTATCTTTAATTTCTCAAAATCTTTGATAATCCTTTTAAAGGTGATGTCTTCAGAGCTAGAATGACATTGTTTAGAGCTATTATCAAAGCAAATAGATGTACTAGATGAGGGCAGATTAGTTGTTACCCGAATTTCGCAGTTTGAAGTGCTATCTTCTTCGTCATCGGCAACATCTCCACCAATTGCTGCCATAAAAGCAAGTAAAGCTTCCTCATCTCCCTCATCCTCAGACGTGTAGTAACCATCACCATGATCCGGTACGTCTGGCACTTCAGCTCTGGTGAGCATTGCTTGGGCAATAGCTCTGGATGCTCTCTTCTCGAACACCTTCCTCAATCTGTCTCTTTCCTCCTGAGAGAATAGGGGGCATTCATACTTCAGATGATCTGGAGAGTTGCACTCATAGCATGTGCATGGCTCTCTCTTCGTGAACCTATGCTCACTAGATTGTGTTTCCTTTTCTTTTCCTTTTGCCTTCTCTAAAAGAGTGGTCAGATTCCTCAGTTGCTCCTCCAGTTTGGCAACTGACAGCTCAGTTTCCTTTTTCTGAACTGAGTTGGAGGTGTCCTTTGCTGGTGAGGATTGATAGGCAATTTTATCGAAGTAAACTGGCCTTTTTGAACGCTTTTGGAAGTCTCTCTTTACGAAAAATGTTGCATCACCATCAGTTGTTAAAATTGGAGTTCGAACAACTTCATTCCTGTTCACCATCAGGATGTCCCACTCATGGGCTTGATGTTCATCGAACAATTCTTTGGTGGACATTTTTGAGAGATCCATGGCCTTCAGGCTGGTGGTTTTAACAAACCAGTCTTCCTTTGGCAGCCTTGAAAGGATTTTGGCATTCATATCTGCCACTTTTCTTCTCTTCCGAGGTTCTTCATCTCACTGACGATGGCATTAAATCTTGCCTCCATCGATTTGATTGACTCGCCGGGTAGCATCTGGAAGGATTCATATTTTCCACGACTACTTGCTTCTTGTTGCGCTTCATCGTTTTTGTTTCTTTAGTGAGATCGTTGATCCAATCCCACAGTTCCCTGGCAGATTTGTTCTCTACAACTGCGTCTTGGAGAGAATCTGGGAGGGATTGTATGATCATCTCATGTGCGATGAAATCGACCTGGTGACATTTCTTGTCCTCAAATGTCCAGTCCTCCTTTGGCTTGTCCATATATTCGAAACCGCCTGGCTTGTCTGTTGTCGCAAGGATGACTTTGGGCATCTGAATCTTCAGAGGTCCATTATCCAGGACTTCATCCATCTCTGGATGTTGAGCTCTTAGTTGAATGAGACACTTCTTCTTCCATACTTCAAACTTCTCTAGATTGTACTTGGGAAGACTAGGATGAGTTATCATTTTCTAAGAATAATCTACTCGCTAAAACACACTAGATAAACAGTTAGAGTGTAAGGAAGTACGAATCCGGTCTTAAGCGACTCAAAATAAGACAGTCTAGAAAGACCGACCTGCGGTGATACCACTTGTTGGTCCCAGATCAGAGTACGAGTAATGTGCAGCGGAAGTATTTAAACAACTAAATACACTCTAAGTATGGACAGTTCAGTTTCTATCGCAGTTTTTGGTTAACAGTTTTTAGAAACACAGTTTGATTTTAGACATCAGATTAGGGTTATAGTTTTACAGATCTAAACAATAGACAATTTATACGCTTCAACACTTACACAATAAGTGTTGAAGGTTTTAAGATATCTTTGAAAACTGTAAAGTACGAAATGTAAAGAAGACTGTAAACGACACAGAATATTATAGTGGTTCGGAGCCTTAAGTCCTACGTCCACTCTTCGGATATTAGATTTAATAATTTACTAAGTTATGAAGATACAATCCTCACGATCTATAGCCAGTTACTGTAGAGACCTCTGTCCACAGCACAATGGATCACTCGCCCAGGCAGTTGTACTTCACTCCTTCTTCAGTCCGTCGAAGGCTCTGCGTCTTCTCTGTGGACCAACTCAAAGTTGGACTGAGGACAAACCTCCCTTTTCCTTCTTCTGTAGGTTGGATGATTGTGTTCTTCCCAGAATGCTGACTGATCGGCAGCTGCCCGTGATAACCTGTTCTCCCTTTGCAAAGACCAGGCTGCTGTGTTCTTACTTGGAAAGTAAGAACACCAACATACTAGATTAAGTCAGCTGACTTAATCCTCGTGTACTCAAAGTCACACGATGAATCTACACAGACTATGTAGCAATGAATGCGTCGTGTTCAATAAATGAACTATGGTAGTAATGTCTTTTCTCTTGAGAGCGTTTAATTCTTAAGCTTCAGCTTCTGTCAAGAGATAATAAGTATGTCAGAGATTCAAATCAGCGTTTGTATTTGGATGAGCAGAGAGGCAAAGGTTTTCAAGTCTTTGTTGTTCCTGCTATTTATAGATGAGACACCAGAAAATAGTCGGTAGAGACATTGGAGAGGTTGTCCAATCATAATCCATGCTCTTCTGAAAAGTCGCTTGTCTCTCGGCTTTTTCTGCTACAACGTACTGCTTTTCAGAGCAGTTTGTACTTGTTGTGTCAGACGTCGAACAAAGTTGTACGCCAGTCGCAGCTGAGTATCTGTCTGTTCTTTTATCATTGACTTCTTTGAAGTTCCCTTGTGACTTGTTCAACATCTTATCATGTACGCATTCCTTGATGCGAAACTATCTTGTTCTGAAACTGCAAGTTCCTCTCAGCAGTTTCCATGTCAAGACTGTATCCACAGTTTTTGTGACCTTGCTCTGCTCATTTTCGTGTTCTTAGTCAAGATAGTTTTTTGTCTGTATGTTATCTTCTTCAAAACTGTTCCACAATTTTGTTGACTTCCTTCTTCCTAGACTATTACAACTCGAATATCCTATACAAGGATTACATGAGGTAATAACTCTAAGTCCTAGACTTTGGTATATAGTTTTGACACATCAAAATATCAAATTAAGGTAAGATTTCTACATCAATACCTAACAGCGGACGATGTTGCAACAGGAGATTGAATATCAGCAGCATCCGGACAAAGAGAGCATGGAGTAGAATCAGGGTTTAGAGTTGGAGTAGTAGTTCGAGCAGCAGTCACAGGTTCGACGAAGGAGGAGATATCAAGACTGGAAACATTGCAGGGGCGAGAGGCATCTTTCATCGAAAATAATATCTCATCAAACCTAGCATGGCGAGTGATGAAGATACGGGATGAAGTAGGATCCAAACAACGAAATCCCTTGTGAGATGATGAATAACCGATAAATAATCTCGTAAGCAAGGAAACACACGACAGCCGAATGGATAAAAAGTAGCATAGCTAGGTGTGATCCCAAACAAGACTTGAAAAAGAGAAAAACAACTCAGAACTGTAGAGGGGAAGTGATTAATTATGTATACTATCATGGAGAATGCCTCAACCCACATAGAGGACAAAATACCAGAGTGAAATAACAAAGTCAAGCCAGTCTCCTTAATATGACAATGCTTTCACTCCGCTCACCCGTTTTGAGACGGTGTATAGGGGAATGAGACTAGATGATGAATTCCCTTGGAGCGAAAGAAACTCTGTAAAAGATGGTTAGTAAATTCTGTACCGCCATCACTTTGGAATTTCTTAATTTTTCAAGAGAATTGATTTTCTACGAAAGAAGTAAAAGCACATAATTGAGTGTAGAAATCAGATTTTCGAGCTAATGGATATAACCACGTAAAGTGACTATAGTCATCCACAAATAACACATAATATTGATAATTTGCAGAAGAAGTAATCGGTGTAGGACCCCAAATATCACAATGAAATAGCTCAAGAACATGAGTTGAACGCTTATCATTTAATTGAAAAGGTAAATGTGTACTTTTTGCGGATTGACAAGATGAACAAAAAGTCAGTTTATGCAGACACGATGTAACTGAAATACGACCTTGTTTATTCATTAATGACATAAAATCAACAGAAACATATCCTAATCTATTGTGGAATAATTCAAAAGAAGCACGCAACAAACTATCCTTTAAGTGAGCTAAAAAGTAGGGCGAGCATGCTCCAAGACATAAAGACCTCCATCACGCCGATCTCTTGCTAGAACAGTTTTGTTGTGGCAATTCTGAATAACAAACGAGTTAGTAGAGAAAATGACATCAACAGGGAAATTCGAAGTAAGCTTACTGATTGAAAGTAAATTTTTAGTAAGATCTGGAACAACTAAAACATCCAAGAGGCTGAGGGAGTTGGAGATGTTAGAATTTTCAATGCGAGAAATAGAGAGAGTAGCACCATTACCAACAGTTACTTTGTCGGAGCTAGACTATGGACGGGAGGTGTTGAGAAACTCATGGACCGGTGTCATATGGGCCGAGGCACCGGTGTCAAGGAACCAATCTGAATTATCAGAAGAAATAGAGCAATTGGCTTTGAATTCCTTAGCAAGATTTGCGAAATTATCATTGGACTGAACATAGTGGTCGGGGCAGGAGCTTGCATAATGACCATTCTGTCAGCAAATCTGACAACGAAGGATACGACGGTTGTTGTTATGTCTATGATTGCGAGAACCAGAGTTGTCGCGACCCCTTCTGGTATTATTTCCACGGCCTTTGCTGGTAGACAGAGATGGCGAAAGAGGCGGACGTTGTTAACTTTAGAAAGCGGCGGTCGATGTAGATGCAGGATCTATGGAATCCTGAAACAAGACAAAAAATTCGGCCTTAGAAAGCAAGTCACGAAAGGATGGTGGAGCAGTCAACGCCATCTGAGCTATGGAGAAGGTAGAGAATGAAGGATCGAGACTGCGGAGAAACTAGTACGCTTTGTCACTATCGTCAACAGGACGTCTGATCGCGGATAGTTGATCGCAGATAGATTTCAACTGGTGATCAAATTCAGCAATGGTGCGGGAACCTTTCTTCATGGTCTGGAGTTCATCCTTGAGTTGCAACTCTCTGGATTTCAACTTGCTGTTGAAACTAGTGTCTAACGCTAGCCAAACAGCACGAGAGGTGGTGCGTTCTAACACTTTGGACATGGCTTCTACACCGGATTCGGGACGGGGTTGCCAACGGATGGGGTGAGCATTTTGGAAGGTGTTGTGAGGGTTCCATCGACAAACCCCAGTAAGTTTTGACAAGTAAGGAGAGGAACAACTTGCGGCTTCCTAAGAAGATAATCGGTAGAAGAAAGCTTGATGGTTATCATGTGAACGAGTGTGGAGAGGGGGAGGGTATCAACATCGGGGGCCATGGCCGTTCAGGGGTAGAGCACTGATAACTCTCTTATGAGAGTTATATTTATGCCTTTAGATTAATAAATTTGAGTCCCTTAAGTCATATTTGAGTCCAAGTTAGGTCTAAATAAGCATGTGTATGTATAGTTAGCGTCAAGTGAGTCAGTGTTGCAAATTAATTCCATTTGGTCTACTTTTAGTAAGAAAAGTGCACGAAATTACAAAAGTAAAAAATCTAAGGGAAACGTGCATGCTGAGCAAGATGCTGAGAGCATGCTGTAGAATGTTGGGTGTTCCAGAGAGAGAAAAACGGGGAGAGAGAAAATCCTGAATTGGACCATAAGCTGAATGCTGACAAGGACGTGACAATGCTTGGCTGAGCTGGAAAATGAAAGCACCTGGGTTTGTTGCCACCTGGGCAGGGACAATTAAGGCATCACAACTTTAATTGTGGAAACCTAGAAGATCTTCTTCTAGAATATTGGAGCCCACATATAAAAGGAAATATCAGCTCATTTCAGTGGGTGTGCGTGACTTCAGAGAGAAATATTCCAGTCTTGGAGAGGAAGAAAGATCAGGCACCAATGAGTGGAGCTAGAGAGTGACCGAAGGAGGAATCATGAGGGCACCATTGTGGGATTGAAGGAGTTAATCCCCAGCTAACTCTGTTTACAGTTTTAAATCATATCCTATGTTTAGTTTTGAAGATATTTCGGTTATGTTTCATTTGGTTGTAGCCATGAGCTAAATATTTTAGACTTGGATTGTTGATCTCTTGTTGGTTTGATGTTATGATTTGGAATCTTTGCTAATCTATCAAATCTGGGTGTTTATCATTCCTATCTTACTTTGTTTGGCCAACTTAGCTAAGATATATTTCTTCTCATGTTTGGAAAAGCATGTTTAGGAGAGAGCCCTGATTTGAGCTAAGTTTAGCCATTGAAAAATGTGTGGATTTAGTGTGCTTAATGAATCTGCCTTACCTTGAGCTGGATATTGTTTGATCTAACATAGGAATATGTGGATTGGAATTTTATCTCAAGCAGTCTTTGTAGTTTGGAAGAACTGTAGAGCATTTCAGAGATTCAGCACTAGTACATATGCTAGGATCCATGCTATAGCATCTCTCCAGCAAGTAGAGCCAGCAACCTGAGTTGCCTGTTATAACTGAACTCTAAATTTGTCCTGTTCGTTGTGTGGTTCTAAAATCATCATTGTCTTGTTTATGTTCATTTACTTATTCTGCATAAGGAATAGATTCAAACACAAATTGATTGAACCCTGCTGTATGTTGATGTGTGCACGATTCTACAGATGAGGCATTCCTCGAGGGATCAACTCTAGATACTCTAGATATTACTTGACAGTGTATGTTTGCACTTTGTTGCACACGTTGCCGGGGAGTGCCAAAGAATCTTGTTGCTCTTTAACTACAATTATAATTATCTATAGTATATTATTCACAAAAAAAGCACAAAAACAGGAGTATTAGTATTAGAGATTATTGTTCACTTTTCAGGTCTATTTGGTGTATGAACCAGAGAGAACTACCTGAGATTCTAATATTTGACCCAGTGATCGAAAGAACTTTCCGAAGAAACAGAAGAAGACAGAGGAAAATGAGATATCAAATGGCTAATGCAGGAGGAGGAGAGCAAGAACCAAGAAATGCCTTGGTTATGGCAGATGCTAAGGATAAATGCATTCGAGCATATGCAGATCATAAGTTCAATGTTCTGAAATCTGGAATTGTGCAACCTGAGATTGCAGCAGTGCAGTTTGAACTAAAGCCAGTAATGTTTCAGATGTTGCAAACCATAGGGCAATTCAGTGGGCTAACATCAGAAGACCCACACCTTCACCTGAAATCCTTCCAAGGTGTGAGTGATAATTTTAAGTTACCTGGTGTAACTACAGAAGCATTGAGGCTAAGGCTATTCCCTTATTCTTTAAGGGATAATGCTAGAACCTGGTTGAACAACATCCAACCAGAAACTGTGACATCATGGAATGAGATGGCAGAGAAATTCCTACTGAAGTACTTCCCTCCTACCAGAAATACTAGGTGCAGAAATGATATCATGGCTTTCAAACAAGATGAAGAATCAGTCAGTGAAGCTTTGGAGATGTATAAAGAGTTATTGAGGAAATGTCCACACCATGGCATACCTCATTGCATTCAATTGGAAACTTTCTACAATGGACTGAGCCTAACTTCAAGGCTGGTGCTAGATGCTTCTGCAAATGGAGCCATATTGTTGAAGACTTATAATGAAGCATTTGAAATTCTAGAGAGGATCTCTGAGAATAACTGTTAATAGTCAAACTCCAGAGCTCAAACAGCTAAGAAGGTGACAGGAGGTGCAGAGTCTAGCATTCTGACTACCATGAAGGCTCAGATAGAGGCAATAGGAACTTCAGTTAAGAGTATGGAAGCCTCTATGGCACCTAATCAACTATCTCAATCATCACAACCAATGCAACAGACAGTGAACCAAGTGTTAATGGATACCTCTTGTATCTATTGTGGAGAAGCACATATGTTTGATGAGTGCCCACACAACCCTGCATCTGTCTGCTACATGGGAAATAATAAGAACAATCCATATGCTCCTACATACAATGCAGGATGGAGAAATCATCCTGCTTTCTCCTGGTCTAATCAAGGGAATTCAACAGGACCTCCACCACAAGTGCAGCAACAACATGTGCCACAGCAACCCATGCAGCAGCAAGGCCAGCAGCCACAATTGCAGCAACATCAAAATAAGCAGAATGTTATGGGCGGCTATCAGCAACAACAGCACATGAAGCAGCCACAATTGCAGAACGCAGGTCAAACCTCTATGTCCTTGGAGAATCTAATGAAGGACTTCATGATTAAATCAGAGGCAAGAAGTCAAAGCCAAAAAGCGACTATCAGAAACCTGGAAGTTCAAATTAGTCAACTGGCCACTGAAATGAAGAATAGGCCACAAGGTACTTTACCTGGAGACACTATTAATCCCAGGCCTGGAAAAGAGCAGTTGAAAGCAGTTGCTCTGAGGAGTGGCACAAAACTAGCTGAGGTTGAACCCCAGCCACAGGAAGTTGGATATGTATCTGGACCTCAAGAGGAGGACAAACAGGACAACAAAAGGGAGGAACAACCAGTTCAGGAGAATGCTGAAACTCATGCTGCAGCAAGTAAGCAGCCTGTTCTGCCTGAACCAAATATAAAGGAGAAGGAGCCTAGGCAGTATACTCCTCCACCACCACAATATCCACAAAGACTTAAGAAGAAGAAAGAGGATGCACAGTTTGGTAAATTCTTTGAAATGCTGAAACAACTGCACATTAATATACCTTTTGTGGAAGCATTGGAGCAAATGCCAAGCTATGCAAAGTTTTTGAAGGATGTGCTGACTAAGAAGAGAACCTTGAGTGAGTTTGCAACTGTAGCCATGACTGAAGAAACAAGAGCTCTATTCAATCAGAAACTACCTGTTAAGCTCAAGGACCCAGGGAGCTTTACAATACCTTGTTCTATTGGAGGCCAAGATGTGGGGAGAGCATTGTAAGATCTTGGTGCTAGCATAAACTTGATGCCCCTATCTATTTTCAAAAAGCTGAGGATAGGAGGAGTCAGGCCCACCACTGTAACTCTGCAGCTTGCTGATAGATCAACAGTGTATCCTGAAGGGAAAATTGAAGATGTCTTAGTCAAGGTGGAGAAGCTCATATTTCCTGC
>JAPKLW010006963.1:0-16081 GCA_026898455.1 Plectranthus barbatus
ATTGTATTCAGGTCGTTGCTTGATTGTGCTTTAGTTGTTGCTTGATTATTTTGTTACTTCATTGCGTTTTAGTTGTTGCTTGATTCAATATCAACCATTATAAAAAAAATCCCCGTGTGAGAAAAAAGAATGAATCATGTCCATCAGATCTAAAAAAATCAATGGTTGATATTGAATCAAGCAACAACTAAAACGCATTGATTTTGTGAGAACTCCATTTACCATGTGAATATAAGAATTAATCATCGCCATTGATTTTGATGAATGTATGCTCAGGATTTTTCCAAGAATTTTCAGTCATTTTATCTCAAAAAACCTGCATTATAGGGTATTTTTATCATTTTGTAGTTATTTAAGATTTTGTTTGCATATTCAACCTCGACATGCATTATATATCTAACAAATATGCATAAGAAAAATACATTACATACCTACGAAACATGCATTATATACCTAACATTCAATATATACCGAACAAACATATTCCTGCATTATAATATGGTATTACTCTTATTTTAGAACAATATTACTATCATTATACAATATTAGTTCATGCATTATATATGATATTACTTTTATTTTAGAGAAAAATTATATTAATTTCATATAATGCATATGTTATTACTATATAATACATAATAAGTGCAAATATAATGATGAATGATGATTTTGCTGAAAAAACATGTTGAATTTTATCTATCATATTTAGCATTATATACTATAACTTCAAGCATTATATTATGCAACTGCATTCATTATATAAGAATTCATGTACTGTTAAGAGAATTATGCATATAATCACCAATTGTTATTTTTACGATGATTTTTTAATCGGAAATATAGTGTATTACTTTTATTTTAGAGCAAAACTATTTTACTTTCATTATAATACATAAGTTATTTGATTTTTGCATAAGATTAATAATTTTCATTAGTAACATAATTTACTCCCACTAAACATGTGCAATAGAGTTTTAGTTTAAAAATAATAAAATCATATTATTTTGGTACATTAAAAAATAATTTTAAATTAAGAGAATTATGATATTTATAATTTTAAGAGAGAGAAAAATAGAACTATATACACTAAATATAAGATATTCATATCAAAATTGATATGTAATAACTAGGGGTGTAAATGAACCAAACTGTTCGTGAGCTACTCGGATCTCGACTCAATAAAAGCTCGTTCGAGTTCATTTAGTAAAGCTCGTTTATTAAATAAATCAAACTTAAGCATCATAGTATTCGACTCGTGAGCTCGTGAGTAGACTCGTTAGCTAAAATTTGTAAGAAATATAAAATAATTACTTTTATAAAAATAATATTTTTATGATTTATAAGAGTAACAATAATGATAAATCTATCTAATAATGAAAAAAAATTAGAATTTGAGCATGAATATGATATTTTTATTATTCTTCAAAAAAATAATGAAAATCTTAAATATATTCTAAATTTAGAAAGTTTGTTTAGGCTCGATAACGTTCGTGAACATCAAAGTATTCGATAAAAAAGCTCGAAGCTCGACTCAAAACTAAACGAGTCAAACTTGAGCACGACACTACTTGACTCGACTCGGTTCGATTACACCCCTAGTAATATCTTAATTAATATAGAGAATTTTAAATAAGGAAAATTCTCTAATATTTAAGATTGAAACATATCTATTACTCCCTCCGTCCCACCTCAATTGTCCCACTTTCCTTTTTCGTCTGTCCCACCTCAATTGTCCCGGTGACTTTGGGCACAATAACCAAGGAGTGTGAGTGTAAAGTAAGTTGAGTGGAATTAATATTTTATTGTTGAGAGTATTAATTTTCTCAAAGATTATTGTCATATACAAATTCTTATTCGCGCATCAAACTATTTAAAAATATTGTTAGAATGAATATTTGAATGATTATCGTGTGAACTTCATTTTTAAGTTGTATCGATACTTCGTGGACCGCATTATTTTGACCTCGACATGCATTATATACCTAGCAAACATTCATTATTTACCTAACAAACCTGCATTATATAATATAATAATATACATTTATATAATATAATAAAAAAATTTAAAAATAAGTAATGTATGATCAACTTTTATAACAACTATAATATTTTCTACAGTATGCAAAGATAATGAATATATATAAATATATATAGGGAACGGATCCAGTGATAAAACTCTTAACGTGAGAAAATGAGAAAGATGCTTAATTGCATTCACGGCATTGCTTGATTGTGCTTTAGTTGTTGCTTGATTATTTTGTTGCTTCATTGCGTTTTAGTTGTTGCTTGATTCAATATCAACCATTAATTTTTTTAGATCTGATGGATATGATTTATTCTTTATTCTCACAGGAAGATTTTTTTTTACATGATCCCTCCTCTATATATATATATATATATATATAATATAACTTCATGCATTATATTATGTAATTTCATTCATTATATAAGAATTCGTGTACTGTTACGAGAATTATGTATATAATTGCTAAATAATAATAAATCATAGACCCTTGATTTTGATGGATGAATGGTCAAGATTGAATTTTTTAGATTGACAATTATTTATTTTGATGTGAGTGATTATGCAGTTCAATGATGCATAACATTAAGACTAAACAAGCATAATATACTAACTAATAAAATATTATTAACATTTTAACATAAACTGCTTCATATATATATATATATATATAGGGATCATGTGAGAAAAAAATCCTCCTGTAATAAAAAAGAATAAATCATATCCATTAGATCTAAATAAATCAATGGTTGATATGCAATCAAGCAACAATTAAAACACAATCAAGCAATTGCTTGATTATATTTTAGTTGTTGCTTGATTATTGTGTTGCTTGATTTTATATCAATTATTGATTTATTAAGATCTGATTGATATGATTCATTCTTTTTTCGCACAGGGAACTTTTTCTTACCTGATCCGCTCCCTATATATATATATATATATTTGGAAACTTTGAGGGAAGAAGGCAGTTGGTTAAATTGTTGATGCTAATTCTTGAGAGGGACTGTAGCAAGTTGCAAAGATGCCTTCAATCATATAGGCTAATCGCCAATGATTAGGTGAAAGTTACACCTGCATGCATATTTCCAAGGAATCTCTTGACTTTAGCTACAAAAGTGGGCTTTCTTCATACTATCAATCATCTAGACTTTTATGAACAAACATGCACGCATAATATATATATATATATATATATATAGAGGATGGATCATATGATAATAAATAAGTATATTAAAAATAAGAATGAATCTCATCCATTAGATCTAATTAAATCAATGACTAATAACTAATCAAGCAACACTTAAAACGCTATCAAGCAATAAATGATCAAGCAACAACTAAAACACATTAAGCAACATTGTAAAGGTAATCAAACAGCTTTATCATTTAATCACGGGAGAATTTTTTATCACCGGATCCAATCCCTATATATATATATATATATTAAATCGATCATGTAATAAAAATTACTCTCGTGAGAAAATGTGAATGGTACTTGATTAAAAAGAGAATGAGATTTATGATGAAAAATGCGAATAAATCTCATAAATGCATTATAATACAGTTTTATATACATTTTTTTTATCATTTTCATAAAATGAATAAAGTTGTGCATAAAAGAAATATACACTAGGGATATATTGCATAAAAGCATAGTTTTCTATATAATGCAATTATGGTAGTCATATAATACAAAATTACATTAAAATGACACGGAATTTATTAACTCTTGAGCGTTGAATTAAAATTTAAGATTTATTCTTATTTCTCATTATACAAACATTCTCATTTAATTGATTATTTATGATATTATGCTTGATTAGTTTATATATTATGCTTATTAGATAGTATATGTTAAATTTTGTGCATGATTCATTAATATATTATGCTTGCTTATTTAGTATACTATGCTTCGTAAAAAATACATAATTGCTCCAATTAAAAAGCTTAACCACCAATTTAAAATAATCCTAACAATATACACTCAAATCAAGAGTCAAGCTTGGTTATGCTTTTTAATATGAGCAATTATGCACTTCGACAAAGCATAATACATTAAATAAACAAGCATAATATACTAAATGAACATACATAATAATATACCAAAGAATCAAACACGAGATTTAGCAGGTACAAACAAATAATCATAATATACAAATTAATAAAACATGATTAACAGATTAACATAAACAACTGATTAGCATCGAATCACTCCCTATATATATTAAATTGATGGGGCAGTCACCCTCAAGAATTTATAGGCTGGTCCAGATTCTAAGCTCTTGAGAATCTGAGGGACCTAAAATCTTTGGGATGCATCAAAAGGGGTAATAATATTCTTGGATTTGGATTATTCCATCCACCCTCCTTCGGACACACGTCACTAAATATACTCACACCCATATATGTATATGTTGCAGTTAATGTTCATGGACGGTGACACTTGAAACAACACTTCATTAATCATTGAATCTTGACAAAAGAAATTCAAATATTTTGTAAGAAACATAAAAAGAATAAGATTCCAAATTGGTTTGAAAAAAAATAAAAATAGAATAAGGGCAACTTGGGCTTGGGGTTGAAGTGGTGTCGTGGATGTTTAATTTCGTTTCATTGTGAGCAAAAACTAGAGCTTGCAGAAGTGACAGGTGGCTACTCTAAAATTCATAATATATGATTCGACAAAAAATTGTTGGTAATTCGAGTACTTCGTTGTAAATTCTCGATGTGAAATATTTAATTTTGTCAAAATTAAATGTTACCAACTTAGTCTACGTGAAGAGTAGATGGTCGTGATATATTTATTTTCTCAAAACTGAATTCCGGTGAGTGGGAAATTAGTCCACGAAGTGACACGATTGGTGGGTTTATTACATAAGTGGAGTATGTAATAAATGAAGTCCCACAAGTCCCACATTGGTTAATTACAATAATTAATCTATGTTTATATACCTTAATGGTTGAGGTGTGCAGTGTATGTGGCACCCGATAGCGTCTTGGTCTCGATTCTTGGCTTGGTCCATTGTGTCTTATCTTTTTGGGCACTTGAAGTGAGCCTGTGGGCTCGACATGTGGATTGTCGACGTGGTTGGTCCAGTCGACGTGGTGCACACAGAGCATGTGACGTGTGTTGCAATTGTGTGTCGAACGTTTTAACATGTTCTTCACGTGGGTCAAACACACTTGTGCGCGTCCGTGATTGACGCGCACGTTACGGCCGTGTCTCCCGCTTGTAACAGCTCGGCCATGATGGCTGCCACCGTAACAAACAGGCTCCCCTAGGTGGTACATGTATATAAACAGACATATTCCCATATTGTTGCATCTTTTACGTTGTTTTTAAACAACTTTGTTTCACTTTCGTTCAGTTCGTCGGAACCTTTCCGATTGCGGTGCTGCCTCGAAAAGGACAAAGTCGTTTTACCTTTGGGGACGATCGCCGGTTAACGACATTGACGAATTCGTCTTGCAGGAAGAGGGCTTCCTCAACTCGGCTGTTTATTTAAATTCTCTTATTTTATTTATTCTCGTACTAGCAGTACTTGCAGTCCTACTTGTAGAAACTTGCATTACTAGATATAATTTGTTGCAATGTTTTCAGTCTTGTAACACAGATCACATTTTTCCAACAAAAACTCATTCTAGTGATAGAGATTTCATTGATAAAAATCTTCGAACAAGTGATTTCGGATCCATGATCGAAAAATAAAATGCATCCTAAAACATTTAAGTCTTCTCATCGGATGAATAGGACTTAAATGTTTGTTAATTAGTTGTATATAAATCCTTAGGGGTGTGCAAGACCCGAACCGACCCAAAAAATCGATTCGAAATGATGCAATTCGGGTCGGGTCGGATCTGATTTAATCGGGTTGGGTGTCGGATGATAAAATTTCACCCAATATATTTTTGAGTCGGGTGATGGATGATATTGCTCGAGTTCGGGTGCCATCCGACCCAACCAAACTAAATATATATTAATATAAATAAATTATTTAATATTAATATATTCTACCTACCCTAATTGAATTGTCCCCACCCCCCAACCCCAACCCCACATGCTTGCCTCACTCACATCTCACCCGTAGTCTGCCTCACTCACCCTCTCGCCTGCACCTGTGCACCCAGCAGCCTCCGGCCAGCCGTGGCCCCGCTGGCTGGCGCCTTCTCCCCCAACTTTCATTTCTTCCCCCTCACTCACCTGCGGCCAGCCTAAGCCTCATGCCTGCATGAGTGCACCGGCCACCCGCAGCCCCAACATTGAACGACGATGTGTGAACTCGGCACACATTTTTGTAAAAATTTTGAGTCACCAGAAACCCGAACAATTCGACCCAAACATTTGGATCGGGTGGGATGAACTTCGGGTCAGTTTTCGGGTGAAGGGTTTTGGGTTTTTCGGGTCCAGAATTTTGGGCCTGGTTTGACCGACCAAATGCACACCCCTACAAATCTCATTAAGTAGGAATTAATATATATGTATCTCCATAATTTGAATTTAACAAGTTTATTAAGTAGCTTCTAAATTACTAATCACAAATTATTATAAAATTTAGGTCATGAATCATAATGGGCCCGTTTCACCAGGCTTTTGAAGGCAACTCTTTTAATTTGAAGTCAGGAATTCAGGTTTAAACTTAATAAATTATTGTTGCTATCAAATAATCTTGTTAAATGAGATCTTTTTAAATCGATCATTAAATAATAAATGTAGTCGAGTATTTGTTGGGTCTAGAATTATCTGGATAACCCATTTCATCAAGGTCCAAACTACAAGGAATTCTTTCACATAAATAGACCGAGCTTGATACTTCGGGACCTAAAGCCTTACTCATATTAGAAAGGATGTCAATCGGGCTAACCCGTCGAGCTGCGGGTTAATTAGTCCAGATTAAATTAGGTTGAAATTTTTGGGATAAAAGATCTTGACCCTAACCCTAACCCATCGATTTTCGACTAGTACGTCGGGCCAATGAATTTTTTAATTATTTTTTAATTTTAATATCTTTTCACTATTTTAAAATTCTAAATAATAAAAAATAAACAAAACATTACTTTTGTCTAGGGATGTCAATAAAGCCCGAAACCGATGGGTTAGCCCGAAACCAGTGGACTAAAATGCGGGTTAGGGTAAAATAATTTCAACCCAAAATTATTTTTAACCGAACGGGTTGAACCCGACGGGTTGGAAGCCCGAACGGGCTGAGCCCGGTGGGTTGCGGGTCGGCCCGTAGGTCCGATAATATTTAATAATATATACAACTCTCTCTCTATATATATATATAATATTTTATTATTTATTATTTTTAATATTATTTATATCTTACTATACCAAAAAACCTAATTCTCTAGACCTAATTTTCCATCACACAAAATCTCATCTATCTCTCACAATGACGTAGTCCATTACCTTCAAATCGAAAAATCCTCCCTTTCTTCTTCTTTCATTGTCTTCCACGCGTCACTCTTCTAATTAGCGTACCTACTCGTTTCTTCCATTCAAGCACCTTTAATCTCTCGTTGTTATGTTCACCCAAGTGAAAGCTACATTTATTTTTATAATCCGTATTTTATCATTTAATATGTTGAAGAATTTACTTCTTTTACTTAAATTAGTTGGTATATAAGGATTGATATTTTTTTAAACTATGATTGGCCAACTTTTTATCTACTTATCACTATTTTTTTGCGAAGATATTGTTGTCTGATATCTTTTATATATGTTGGTTCATCATTTTCATTTTTATTTTGTTTTAGGGGTTGTTAAAATATTTTAAGAAAATCTCTACAAAAATAAATTCGTAAATCTTGCCAACCCGACGGGTTAGCCCGAAAACCGGTGGGTTAGGGTTAGGTTCAAGAATTTTTAGCCCGATAGAAATTCAGCCTGATTCAACCCGGACCGAATAGCCTTAACCCGATAGGGTTAGCCCGAAACCCGACGGATCAGCCCGATTGACATCCCTGCTTTTGTCTTATAAAAAATACAATACACATGACAAATTTTTATATAATGATAATTTAACTATTAAAAATATATTATTTTTTATTCTAGCAATATTTGAATATGTTTTAACTACATAAATAAATAAACTTAACTATGTATTGAATACTATTTGAACTAAATATAATTATATAACATAAAACTCAATTAATAAATGTGATCTTAAATATTAGAAGTAGATTTTAGTACTATAATTATGATAAATATATTAATTAAAGAATATCGGGTTAATCGGGCTAACCCGTCGGGTTTCGGGCTCAGCCCTATCCGGCCTCGGGTTATTTGATTGCGGGCTATTCGGGCTAAAAAATTTCGGGCAGAAATATTTCAACCCTAACCCGCATTTTAGCTCGGGTAGGGATGTCAATTGGGCTGACCCATCGGGTTTCGGACTAACCCTATCGGGATGCGGGTTATTTGGTCCGGGTTGAATCGGGCTAAGTTTTTATCGGTCTAAAAATTCTTGAACCTAACCCTAACCCATCGGTTTTTGGGCTGACCCGTCGGATTGGCAAGATTTACGAGTTTATTTTTATACAAATTTTCTTAAAATATTTTAATAACCCCTAAAACAAAATAAAAAAGAAAATTATGAACAAACATAAATAAAAGACATCAAACAACAATATATTCACAAAAAAATAGTGATAAGTTGATAAAAGGTTGTCCAATCATAGTTTGTAAAAAAAATACATCAATTTTTATATACTATCTAGTTGAAGTAATAGAAGTACATTCTTCTACATATAAAAGGATAAAATCGGAATTATAAAATTAAATGTAGTTTTCACTTGAGTGAACATAACAACAAGAGTGGTTGAAAGGAAGAAATATATAGGTAGGTACGCTAATTAGGAGAGTGATGAGTGAACGACAATGAAAGAGGAAGAAAAGAAAGATTTGAGGGTAACTGAATACGTCACTGGGAGAGATAGATGAGATTTTTGGGTGACGAAAAATTAGGTCTAGGGAATTATGTATATAATTAATGGGTGTAGTATGATATAAATAATACTAGAAATAATGAATAATAAATATTATATATATAAAATTAAATATTACCAGACCTACGGGCCGACCCGCAACCCACCGGGCTCAACCCATTCGGTCCGCCAACCCGTCGGGTTCAACCCGTTCGGTTAAAAATAATTTCGGGTTGAATTTTTTTTATCCTAACCCGCATTTTAGCCCACCGGTTTCGGGCTGACCTGTCGGTTTCGGGCTTTATTGACATCCCTACCTATAAGAAATCAATCTTCCTTGCTGCATGAGTACAGCCCCTATTCCATACCCACTTGCATTTGTCTCTAGGATGAAAGGTTGTTTGAAATCCGGTAAGACAAAGAACGGGCACGGTAACCATGGCCCTTTTTTTATGCCAGAAAAGCTTGCTAAGCCTCCTCTACCCACCTAAATTGATCCTTCTTGAGAAGATTGGTTAAAGGTTTACAAAATAATTCCATAATTTTTGACAAATTTTTGGTAATAACCTGTCAATCCTAAAAATCCCCTCAATTGTTTATCATTCTTTGGAGTTGGCCACTTCTCCATAGATGATACCTTGCTAGGGTCAATTGGTACCCCCTCTTGGGATATAACATGTCCCAGAAACTCGATACTCGTTTGCCCAAATTGATACTTCGACCTCTGTGCAAAAAGAGTATTTTCTCGTAGTAGAGAAAATACCTCTTTCAAGTGCTGCAGGTGGTCACTCCAACTCTTGTTATAAATCAAAATATCATCAAAGAATACCAATACAAACTTTCACAAATTACGATCGAGCCCCCACAATACTCGAACTCTACATTCGTCCCTACCTGTCATTCACAGCTATCGCTTGATCTCCCTCCATTCTCATAACATGGTTATTACATGTTCAAGTTTTCCTAGTCTTTTTTTTTAAGTATCGATCTATGTTTTATGAATGTGATAATATATAACGTTGGCTCATGGCGGTACTGAAATAATTTCTTCATTTTTCTTGTTTTATTTCGGTAGAAGAAATAAATTAAAAAATATTATACTTAAAACACGGAAAGAGGTAGAAAATTGCTAGCTGTTTTTGATTTAATAATGATTGTGAAGGGAAATAGGAATACAAATACTTCCTCCCAAAAATTATTAGTACATATATTTATTTGTATGTAGACAAATTTTGTCTATGTGATTCTCAAATTACTGCTGCGTTACAACAATATATATTTTATATATACTACAAAAAAATCACTTTTTAGCAACGGAAAATTCCGTCGGCAAAATCATAATTTCCGTCGCTAAAGATCATTCCCGACGGATTTCCGACAGACAACAACCATCGTTAAAAACCTCGTCGCTAAAAACTGGTGACGGAACTCAATTCCATAGTTAAACTTGCCGACGGAATTACATACGGAATACGCCGTCGTTATAGTCCGTCGTTAAATCTCGACGGACTTCCGTCGTTATATTCTTGATTTCCCGACGGAAATTCCGTAGCCAAATATTTAGTTTCTTGACGGGAAATCCGTCCCTATATTTTACTGACGGAATTCCGTAGTTAAACATCAAACTTGCCGATGGAATTTTTGTAGTTAAGATTTTTAACTACCAACGGAATTTCCGTAGCTAAATTTTTCCTACGGAAATTCCGTCGGGAAACTTGCATCCTACCTATTTAATCATTGAATATTTCGTTGCTATCCTTAATTTTTGTTCTAAAGTATTTTTCCTTTTTTTATATATTTTAGAATACATGATATATAACACAATATCATTAACCAAACAAAAACAATAATAATATTATATTGATAATTGAGAAAATCTACTAAGGTTCATAAAATCTCTCATAGTTCATCACATGTACTAAGTAATTAATGTGCTATGAAAATAAAACACTATCAAGATGATGGTGGAGGTCTAAAACCACTCATAAATCTTGCGCAGACAGACTCCATCTCCTCCCTCATCCTTTTCTCCATTTCAGCCTTTTCTCGATCGTGTTGCTCCTTCTGCTCCCTTAATCAAGTCTCCATTAGCTCCATCTGAGCTTGAAATTGAAGGTTTTGCGTCTCCATTTTTTGGTGTATCTCTTCAACTTGTTTTTTCAGCTCATGATTGTGAAATTGGGAGGATGAATTTCGACCAGCAACCAATGAATTTGCCCGGCAGCCTAAACCAAAAACCCGTTTCTTTTTTGAAACGCCACCTACAACATCCATATATACCTTGTTCATATCCACAACAACAGGATCTGTGTTGCCCGATACTGGCTGACTCAATTCTTGAACCTTACTTTGAACCTTTTCCTACAATGTCAATTCAATACAATGTCATATATTTGCATAATCAAGAAACCCCATGCAATAATGTTCAAGATGATATGGTGGTTCTCAGAATATCTATCATCAAGCATTTATATAAAGCAGACATCAAAACCGTACATACATTTCATCCTATCTGTTACAGAAGGGCAATCTGATTAATGCAAGTTCAATCAAGTTACCCTAGAACTGATGAAACATATACTTCTCAAATTTCAAAAACTAATCATGAGCCTGATTTAATTCCAGATCTAGAGACTACACTTGCGGCTTTGCAAACTTAATACATAATCTGAATTTAACTGATCCCAACACATTACTCATCTAATCAAAGGGTGATCAACATAATTATGGAGTCAATTAACTAAGATTAATTATGGTGATCAAAGGCCTAATTTATAAATCAAGATATTCCAATAATGCCAAAATCCTCCTGAAAATGCTCAAGTAACTAAGTTTAAACATACATACAAGGTGACTACAACAGAAAACAACAAGGAAACAAAAATTCCAGACAGGGGGAAAAACATCAGATGTAGCTTATACAATTCAAGACAGATTGGAGATTCAAGAACTAATGTGAAAGCTATAATTTCCTGAATGAGTAGCATTAAGTGATCTAAACTTATGGTGCGTAGTAAATAAGAAAAAGAGGCTTCATGAAAGAGATTCCAATATACAACTCTTGACTTGTAGCACTAATATCCAAAAGAATCTTTTTCATTGAAGAAGGTCTAATTTATAAATCATGATATTCCAATAATGCCAAAATCATCAATGAATTACTCAAATAATTATGGAGTCAAAATATTTCATAAGCTGAATTTTTTTTTGCAAAAGAAACACAACCAGAATATTACCAAAATAGGAAAGCGGTGTATTGAAGCAAGTGAATTCGACTTACTGCTATACGCCTTGATTTATTATCAGTAAAATCCCCTCCCCTTTTGAGTGATGTAATCGCATAAACACATCCCAAGTCACATCAGATGGAGAGACTCCTTTCTCTTTTGCCTACAAAATTATATAAGAAATGTATTAATCAAATAAAAATTAATTTTTTAAACACATAAATGAAATCCATATAACATATTTATATGCATGACAGATTATTAAATGATGATTTCTTATGGCAAGAAAAATAATGGCAAATAATAAGAACAATGATGGTAATAATGCGAGAGATATTAGAGTGAATGAACATTTATATTAGAGATATTGAGCTGAGGCTATACCTGAATTCCAATTGTCCTCCACCAACTTTTATATCCTTGTATTGCTGCGAGATGGTCAGTAAACAAAAGCACAAAGCCACAAACTGACAAAGAACAGAAAATAAATGAAATGACACAGGGTTCTAAAATGAAGAAAGTAAAAGAGAATGAAAATAAAGACAAGAGTAAACCTTATGAAGATAGAGATAGTATCATGAGGAGCAAATATAAATAGTTTTAATCAGTAATTAAGTAGTATAATTGCAGTAAAAAAATTCTGGTGCTTGGAAACCTTAACTTTTCGATGGGCAAAGAAATTATTTTAGCTACTATTTTTAACAATAGCCATCATTATGAAAAGATTTTTTTAGCTCTGGAAACAGATATTTGATACCAGATATTTGATATCAGATAAAGTGAGCAAGAAAGAACACATCATCAATCACCTTAGAAGGAAGACAACCCTATGTAGGATAGGTGTAAGTATAAAAGTTAAAAAATGACTGATCTTTTGCAAAAAAAACTATCTCCGGTTATAGGAAAGAACAGGGCATACCGCTACATGTGAAGGGATAAATTCTAGGAAATCAATTATCTGCAAGAAATCAGTGAAGACACCCCTAGGAAATGTACCTTCAAAATATAGTAAATGCATGAATATTAGAAATGGGAATAAACATTTTGGCATCCATTTTTTGAACGATCACATAATTACATAGGGATGAAGAACAAACAACACTACAGTCCATATTTATCCTTCTTCCTTGATATTTAACCAACTAACACGAATAAACATTCAACAAATAAGAGAGAATGCAACTTTCTGCTGCGGAGCATAAATCTGAAACACTTTCTGTTGCAGAGCGTAGTTCATTACATAAACCCAAAACAGTTTCTGTTGCAGAGCATAGTTCATTACATAAATCTGAAACACTGAAATTAGAAATGCATACCTAAACATATTGGACACTGGAATTCCTTCCGTACTTCAGCAAGTTTCACAATAATAAATCTGAAATTAAACAGCAGAACAGTAAGGCAGGTTCTTACACAATATCACATGCAAACAAGGTGACAAGTACTATGTAAAGTATCTAAATAAGAATTATAGTCATGCAATAGTCATTAAGAAGGTGGCAAAATGACAGGAAAAAAAAGCAATGAAACACAATATCAGATGGGAGCTCATCATAACTTGCCATATATAGTTGGTAAACCTCATACAGCAAACTATAGCAGATCCTGAAAGTAATCCCATAGAATTTAACTCAAAGAACGGGAGAACTGATTCTGGAATAGCAAAGCAGAAATACCATTACCAATTTACTCAACCTCATAACTCAATCACTACATAAATATCCTGAAGCAGCATTACCTACAACCAGATCATGTATGATGTACGTGTTGTGTTCAATTAATCAAAAGAAAATTGACACCGCAGTAACTAATTAGAAAATCAAGGTTCAACCAACTCCGAAACTAACAAAAAGCAGCGAACCTAGATGAACAAGCCCAAAGATCCTCTTCAATGGAACCTAAGTTAAGAAATCGTACCACAATACAAAGCAGGGAGATCTAAAGCTACAACCGCGCATTTAACAGATCAAACATCTCGAAATACATACGGAAAAACCGTAAGGCCATATAGACATGCGTTCTCGTTGTTCATACGTGATTGTGTTCGCACATGTATAAAACCACACACAGAAATAGATACGGATACATTACTCGTCTTTTTCTCCGCCGCTGGAGTAAGAACTACTGTCGAAATCTGAGAATTAAACACAAAACGGAGACAAATCAAAAAAATAACAAACAATAAGAAATCGGAGAAAAAATAAAACTCCAATTCAGCGTATCGAACATAATGCATGCCCGTTGACTATGTAACATGATAGGTGTGGTCTCAGACAACAGTAAGAAAATCATGTAACCCTCGTATTCCAATAAATTCTCAAAGTTAAGAAGAGGAAGTATCATATATCCCTAAGAGCAAGTATCATATATCATAAATCTACATCAAGCAAGTAGATATGTTGAACTTAAATAAAATGAATAAAGAAGGTTTCCAAACAGAGCAAACAAAAATCAAATAACTGTAGCTAAAAAAATGAATAAAAAAAGCTGTCCAGTAATTTATATCAGTGTTTTCGACACAAGAAACTATCTCCCATTACCCAAATTTTCTGTAGAAGATCATCAAAGATACTAGTAGAAGATAAAACAATTCAGAAACCAAAATCAGCTGAAAATAACATAAGCCTAATCTCACTGATAACAAAACGAATAGTCGAATACAATCATCCCTTTTTAAACTCATAAATTCACTAAAATCTGAAAAAAAAAAATTAGTTCCATCGTTTACCCTACTTAATCTCCAAATGATAGAAATATAAAATACAGAAACCAACTCTGATTTTATAGCTAAACTGAAAAGCAGAATCTCTCTGAACAAAAGAACCCAAAGATCTAGTGCACGAAGTGAGACCACAGACAAAGAAAGTGATATTGGTTGTTGATGAATTAGATGAAGTACCATTACGAAGCGTGGCGCAAATGGAACCGCGTCGGAGATTGAAGCGCGACGGAGATAGAAGCGCGGCGGAGATGGAAGCACCGACCAGTCGAACGCACGGTCAATAAAATATAAAAAAGATGCTCTAAATCAACAACAATCTCTGGTGCAGGAAGTGAAATTTCAAACAAGGAAAGTGATAAAGGTTGAATTCGATCAACTACCTGTAAGCTCGACGAAGATGGCGCAGCAGAAATGGAAGCCCAGAGCCCCAGACCAGTCGGCACGGTAGGGTAAAATTAGGGATGTGAAAAAAAGCGGGTAAATAAAAATAAGTAAAAACCTTATCTACGGAAAATTCCGTCGGGAACTAACTACGGAAAAAATCTGTCGGAAAATAATTTGGCTTCACTACAGAAATTCCATCGCTAGAAATAAAAATACCGACGGATATAAATCCATAGCGAGATACATTTAAATACCTACGGAACAATCCGTCGGCAAGGTGAGAAACTGATTACCTATGCCAAATTCCATCGCTAGTCCGTCTCCAAATTTGTTTTTAAAAAATCTGTCGTTAAATCCGTCGAAAAATCCATCGTCTAAATTCTTATTCAATTTTGTAGAGAATCCGTCTAGAATCCGTCGGTACTAACGACGGAATTTGTTTCCGTCGGTATTTCCGTTGTTAGAATTGAGTTTTTTTGTAGTACATATATTTATTTGTATGTAGACAAATTTTGTCTATGTAATTCTCAAATTACTGCTGCGTTACAACAATATATATTTTATATATAAGTATGTATGTGTGAATATATATATATATAGAGATTGGATCATATGATAATAAATATGTATATTAAAAATAAGAATGAATCTTATCCATCCGATCTTATAAAATAAATGGTTGAGATTACTTGATATTTTTATTTAAATGTATTTTTTATTTTCCATACAGGGTATTTTAGTCCAAATCTAATTTGTTAAGTTTTTATCTATTTTTACGTTAATGAATCTTCTTGC
>JAPKLW010006964.1:0-16077 GCA_026898455.1 Plectranthus barbatus
TGATAACTTTCCGCTGCTAAACTCAATGTCTTTTGATTAGACTTTTGCTATCGTTAATTCTGTTAAAACTCTGATATTTGACATCACTCAAGAAGCTACGATCCCTTCTTGAGGAGGCACACCTCTTATATCTTTTGCTTAACTTGGGACAAGTGTGATGATTCTCTCTTATTTGCTTGAACTATTCTTGTTAATTGATATCCCAAGTGCAAGTCTCGTACCCGATGTGCCTCATTTCTTTGAATATTGCCATATTATTAAATCGGGGCGTGACACATATACTCTATTTATAAAATTAAAATGTGAGGAGTTTATGGAATAAATTTTAAATGACACGATGATTTTATTACAATCCATGATTTCCGGCCTAGACTTTAATGATTTAATGAATTACTTCCATTTTATATCCCGTAATAATGGGTTATTAGTTGCTACCACATTTTGTGCTTTTTAATATAATTAGTGGTTTCTTATCATATTTATCCTAATCACTTTCCATAATATTTTTAAGTATTAATTTTAAAGTTTTATTATATTTTGAAACTTAATTGAAATTTTGGTGAGACTCGCAAAAATCACGCTTGAGTATTTTTAAAATTTGAAAATCAGTGTATTTTATGTGTTTACTTGTAATATTCAATGTAACAAAACTAATTCCTTTTTGTCAATCAAACATAAATGAAAAATATTTTTCATTATTTTTTATTTATAAATATATTTTGTGGAAAAAGGGAAAAGAATAAATTATTTTAATACAGGTAAAAATACTATTACGGATAGATAAATCTATATATATAATTATCCACGGAAGTTTTTGTAGGTGTGAAAATAAGTTTTTGTTAAATATAAAATTGTATTTATATATTTTTTTATTAACATATTTTGTCGGTGTTGTAATCTTAAAAAGAAGTAATTATATTTACATATCATTTGAATTATATATCTTATATAAACTTAAAAAGCAAGATCCTTTTAAAATTCCTTGATATATGATAGTAATATTTATACACTAAAATGAAAGAGAGCAAAAATGATTTAACTATTTATTTTGTACCATGAATTTAAGTATATTAAAATCGTTTTTTATTTTTTAATAAACTGCATTGAATTTTTTTTAATTTTAATCATAATTTTATTATTGTTGTTATGAGATAAAAAATTCAATTACATGTATTTATGATTTACCATAGTTGGAATTCATTTCCTAATATACTAATTAGTTATTTATGGAAATATAGTTTAGGCGGGAAGGTTTTTTTTATTTTTAAGGGTTCTGTCTATATATAGATATATAGATAGATTAGTCCTTTTTGTTATATTGATTTAACCCCATTCTATATTGATAATTATTGTCATACTTAATTTATACCCACATTGGATTAATATACGTTATTAAATTAACTATGCTAATGACCTATATACACATCCTTAAAATAAATAAATAAATTGGTAGAGTACATCCGTAAATTAAATATTATATTCATTTGGCTTCAAAATCAGATTAGTTTATAAAATTATTGAATATATAAAAAGCATTATTCGAACATAAAATATAAAAAATAATTAAAAATACAACTTTATATATACAATAAAACTATTAAATGAATAATAATCTATCATAAATTTCACTGATCATGTATTTATCAAATTTTGAATTAATTACCATAGGTATTATTAACCTATTTTAGTAAACTACGTTTAGGCGGAAAAAAAAATCTTAGGAGAGTCTGCTTTTATTTATATATAGATATGTCTACATAAATACATTAATATTAATAATAAAATTGATGACACTGTCAAATACTAAACATTCATTATAAATATTCATCAATAAAAAAAATTTTCAATTGTAAATAAAGGTTTTAATTTATTCAATGTTTTCAATATTTATTCGAACTAAACAAAAAATATTTAATACAAAATATATTCAATATAATGGTTGAATAAAATTATTCTTATATACATGGGCGGAAGCAGACTTCAAGTTCCGAAGAGCTCGACCATATCATGATTGAATCGAGTCTAATAAATATTTATAAATATAATTAAAAAAAATTCCGGCTGCCAGGGGGTCGGCAGCCCCCCAACCCAAGGCTGCCTTCGCCCTGTTTATATAGATACATCAGTATACATTGTGTGAGATTTTTACAAATTGTACGGTAGTGCAGGAGATTAATTTGCCCATTCTTCATGGTGCTTGCCGCTTGGAGTTCAGCTTCTTTCTACAACATTAGATTTAAGTCCAAACAAATATGATGTCATAATTCATATCATTGTGTGAGAAACACTTTTTGATTATCTAAAAAATATCATAATGAAATAACTCTAATAACTCTAATTAAATATTTAAAGGACAAAATATAAAGTACAATTTTTGCAATATGATTATAAAACAAAAGCCATACAGTTTAACCATCAGATAAAGTACATTATCATTCTAAAAAATAAATTGATTATCATTATATGTAAATAGTCTAAACTTCTAACCTTCTAAACAAATGTATTTTCAAATACTAAACTCAATTATGTTTATGTAGTTTATAATTTTAAGTAATTGTTGTAAATAAAAAACCAAAAAAATCAAATATTCCGAAATAAATGATACAGTAATATCGTTTGAAAATTACACATACTATACAATTAACATGTTGAGATCTTTGTATGAATACAATCGCAAAAATTAGTTTCTTGGCAATACTTGAGGTTCCTGCTCCCAACAACTTGGATTTCGAGCATGAAAAGTCGAAGCAACACACATGAATGCGCAATTAGTTACTTGTTCCTTACCACTGTTGGCCACGATTAAGTGGTGGAATACATATTTATGCTTCATCATAGTTGCAATCCTTCTGGCACCGCTTGCAGCATTTCTTCCAGAAGCTGCCTACAACATTATCAAACAAATATATGTAAAATAAATCAAAAAATTAACATATACTAAAACTAATTGGCAAAATGAAAACACTGGTGATGTTCATGAGGTTTACATCCCATTTATACTAATGATTCTACATGTAAATAAATTTGATTGCCACTAATTGCGCATTGTCTTTAATTAATTTATTATATGATTAACTCTATTAAAAAAATACTCCCTCTGTCCCAAGGGAATTGTCCCCTTGGGACATGGCACAATAACCAATGTAGTGGAATGTGGTAGAGATAGATAAAATTATTATTTTATTAGTTAGTGTGTAAAAACTTTCCATTTTAGGTAAGAGGACAATTTGTGTGGGACGGACAAAAAAGGAAAGAGGGACAATTCGTGTGGGACGGAGGGAGTAAAAGATTAATATAAGAAGAGTTCTTGTATTACATTGTGTGTATATATAATAAACGAAAGAAGACAATACATGAAAAAAAAACTAATCCGTAATCATGGTTTTGTACATTAATATTAGTAATTATGATAAATTTAAAAATTTTCAATTTCATGGGATGTCATCATCTCAATCTTAATATAATTCCTTATTTTTCATTTACTTCCCTAATTATGCTAATCATTTGCATAATTTATGCCAATCAATTTAATTACAACACATTTTGTGGCTTTTAATCTATAAATATTTTTACCAAATAAATACAATACATTATTATTTTCTTATTCATCATAAAACTATTTTTAGAAAGTTTAATAGGCGGGAAAAAAAAGGCTTTGAGGGGTTTTGCTTTTAGATAGATATAGATGGTATTATTTAAAACTATTTATTTAACTTTGTTTAGATTTAATTTAAAGATGAAGTGAATTTAACATACTTTTTAAAAACTCAAATTTTATGATATTTACACTAATTTAATTAATGCTTGAAAATGAAGTCAACAAAAAATAAATAAAGTTGCACGAGTTTCCGCTTAACAATTATGTAGACTTATCTTTCAAAGAAAAAAAATTAAGTGGACTTAAAACGTCTGTGCCTATATTAAAATTTATAATAGATGGAATTATTGGTAGTTAAGTTCCTTTGTTACTTTGTCAAATACTATTTTAATCATCCATTTCATTATTATTGAATTGAAGTTTTAATTTTTAATAAACTTTATATAACAATATAAAGGGGAAATATTTGTCCTGGTCAAAGTGTGTAGAACTGATGAGTATAATCTCATTATAATTGAGAGAACTCTAATTCAATTACGAGTTGATTAAAGTTTTAGTTGTAATTATACAAAATCTTGTAAGTCAAGTATATTTAAAATTCTACTTTAGTTAAGAGAGTGTGAATATAAACCTGAAAGAAATATATCAGTAAATAACTTAGATTTATAGTAGTTCAGGATTACACTGTCCACTCATCGTTCTTCATGAAGAAATCCACTAAGTTCAGATTTTTCGATAATTTTACACGGATTACAACTAGTGACGTATCTACACTATAATCTGAGGGTACAGTGGCGTAAACAACTTGATCTTCGAGAGTACTTATTTAAAAAAATAAAAGTAGACGGGACATCTTCATCGATTCTAAAAGATACTGATGTGAATTCTATTATTATTGAATCAGACTTGAGTGATATACATATTAGTATTGCATCAGCAGAGAAGGAAGAATTATTATATGACGTTGAACTTCTTTCTCATGATCCGGGAAAAAGAATAAATGTAATGGATTACCTCTGAACCAACAAAATCTAGTAAGGAGAGCATATATTCTTAAAAAATCATGTCAGCCAAAAACTTATGATTTCGCTCAAAAGACATCTCGAAGGTTTGTTTCGATTTAGTGTATCTTGGTTCAAGAAATATGATTGGTTTGAAAAAAGATGCAAAATTTTGTTTTGATTTTTATTTGTACAAAATGAAATTGAGATTAATGTAGGAGGAGATGCATTTATTAATGATGGATTTAGATTATGGAATAAATCTGCTAGGTTTGGGAAGCATTTGGGTAGAGTTAAAAGTGCTAATAATATTGTTTTTTTAGAAATAATGAATTTGACATACTCCAGAATAATATTCATAATGCATATTTTTTATAGTGCAAGCAATGTGACTGAAGTGACTATAAAACTTGCTTGAAAGTTTCACTTTCTTGTTTGAGGTTTCTTTTGCATCAAGGTTTGGCATGTCGTGGACTTGATGAAAGTGTTATTAAATGGGAAAATTTTCTTAAACTTTTTAAAATGGACCAAACAAAACGAGAATATTAAAAGAGACAGTTTAAAAATGCTCTAAATAATAATCAAATGATATATCTTATTATTCAAACAAATCACATCAATTATTGTGCTATAGAAACAAGTAAGCGCATTATTGAAGAACATGCCTACTTTGGAATATTGACTCACGAGTCAAGTAATATATCTAAAAAAGAACAATTAGCTCTTTGCTTGCATTATATTGATAGTATAACATGAATGGTAGTTGAGTAATTTTTTGAAATTGTATATGTTGGAGATACCACTGCTTTGTCACTTAGAAGTGCAATAATGTCTTTGTTTGCGGAACATTCTTTAAGTCCATCTAAAATCTGAGACCAAGGGTATGACGGGGCTAACAACATGAAGGTTAAGATAAATGGGCTTAAAATTTTGATTATGAAAGATACTCTGAGTGCTTATTACGTTCATTATTTAGCCCATCAGCTTTAGTTAACAATTGTTGCCATTGCTAAGAAAAATAATAAGTTTTTTGAGACGGCAGCAAACATATTAAATGTGGTTGGGACTTCTTGCAAGGGAAGATGATGATTCAAGAATATTAAGTTCAGGAAGTTGCAAAAACATCAGAATTGGGTGACGTTGAGAGTGGATCAATTTTAAATCAAGAAGTTGTTTTGGAAAGATTTGGTGATACTCGTTGGGGTTCTTATTACAAACTCTTGAATGTTATTCACTTATTTCCTACTATCATTAAGGTTATTTAGACAATTGAAAATAATGCATTCATTGCAAAAGATAGGGCCAAAGCCCAAGGCATTTTGTACTCACTAGAGTAATCATAATTCTCCTTTATGGTGCACTAGATCTTTACGATTTTAGTTTACACAAACGATTTGTGTCTTGTTGCAAAGAAGAGATCAAGATATTGTTAATTACATGTACCTGGTCTCTTTAACTAAAGATCTTTTGCAGAAAAATGAGATAATAGATGAGAGACTGCCTTTGATTATGTTGATTTATTTTGCACTAAGTATGACATTGTTGTGCATTATCTGAATGTTCTTTATATTCCACGAGGAAAGTCAAAGTGTTTTATTTCACAAGTGACAAACTTTCATCATTTATACTGAGTTATTTGTGGAAGTGATTGATTTACAAGTTCAAGAGCTCAATGAGCAATTTGATGAAGTTAATATAGAGTTACTTATATGCATATTTGCTTACGTCCTAAAAATGGATTGTTTTCGTTTTACGAGGAAAATGTACTAAAACTAGCTATATTTTATCCTTTTGAGTTTTAAACATTGAATTGATGGCTCTTGAATATCAACTTGATATTTTTATTCTAGATATGCAAAAATATATGAGTTTTAGAATCAGCATGATATTAGTAGACTCTTTATAATGCTTGTTGAAATTTTAAAGCATGTGTCTTATCCGGGAGTTTATTTGCTAAACAAGTTGATGACGATACTTCATGTTGCCACTACAAGTGTTGAAAGAGTATTTTTCGGAAAAATAAGATGTAAAATAGCATGGGTGATCAATTATTAAATGATTGTTTGGTCACTTTCATTGAGAAAGATTTTTTTCTACAGTTTTCAGATGATGTCGTAAACCCTATAAGAAAATGAAGACTTGACGGACCGAATTATCGTTGTAATTTATTTTTATATTGTATTTTTCTTTGTTACTTTTATATTTTTAAGATTTTGGATATTCAATAACAATTATTTTTTAAATGTTATATATTGTACCCTCATTTCTAAATTTCTGTATACACCACTAATTACAAGTGACGTTCTTCTCCAATGATAATCTTCCATTAATTTAGTTACAGGGTACTGCAGGTTTGAACTTTATCACAAGACGTCCACTTGCTAGGCTCTTTAGTTAATTTTTCTCCACACAGAACAATGATCAAAGTGATGAGCCTTCTCAGATGAAAATAGGAAGAGAGCAGAACCTTGATTCACTTTAGTTGAGGTCTCTGATGGTCTCATCTATCAGACAAATACTAGTCACGAGCTATGATGCACAGTGGTCACAAGTATTGATTACTTGGAAAACTTCTTATCTCAAGTCTTTTTGCACTTTTAAGCTAACTACTTTATCTCTGAGATCTCCTCTCACTTTATTTTTTATATTGTGCGGTTATTTATATTATTATCTTAGAATATATCCGTTGTCTTTGAAACGGTTCTATGACGAGTAAACATGGCCACAGGCCGATTGTAGTTCGGAATCGTCGGTTCGGCGGTTCAAAATTTTGAGCCCTGAACCGGCCTATGTAGTATACAATTATGGTGCTGATTTTTGAACCGGAACCACCGATTCCAGGTTGTGGCAGTTCAGTGCTTATCTGCCGCTTTAGGCAGTTTAATATTTTTTTTTAAAAGAAGACAATTTGAACTTCAGATCTCCATGTAATTTAGAAATCAGCTGAGTTTGGTAGTTCGAAAATCTGGGCCTGAACCGGACTGTGTAGTATGCAATTAGGGTGTCGGTTTTTGAGCTATAACCACAGATTCATTGTTGTGGCGATTTAGGGCCTCCGGTTCAGGTGGTTTATTAGATTTTTTTATTTTAAAATGTAAAGAAAATAATTTGAACCTGAGACCTTCATGTAGTTTAGACATCATTTATCCACTAAGGTATTAATTCTCTCTTGATATAAAAAGCTTATAAAAATATATAAATCTATTATCTTTTTAAAATATATTATAAGTATAATGTAAAATATGTTATAATTGATAATATTAAATAATGTTTAAATGATATGATTATATAATATAAGCAAATATATAATGTAATGGAGAGGCTCATTACATACTTGATTTATATATATATATATATATATATATATAGGGAGCGGATCCAGTGAGAAAATTCTTAACGTGAGAAAGTGAGAAAGATGCTTGATTGTGTTTATGAAGTTGCTTCATTGTGTTCAGTTCGTTGCTTGATTACAATGTTGCGTGATTGTATTTAAGTTGTTGCGTGATTATTTTGTTGCTTGATTGTGTTTTAGTCATTGCTTGTTTGCATATCAGCCATTGATTTTTTTAGATCTGATGGATATGATTTATTCTTTTTTCTTACAGGGGATTTTTTTTTACATGATCCCTCCTCTATATATATATATATTGTTGGTCCCGGATTATCAGGGTATAACTTGGCAGCGGAAAATGTGATTAATCGTTTCTTGCACTCTGCTGGTTACTCAGCTGACTGGCGACTGGCTGGTCAGCTGGTAGCTCAAGACTTAGAATATTTTTAGCCTTGTTTGCACAGTTATATCAGTTTTCAGATATACACCAGCACTTGGGTGCTGGGTTTTAAATCAGTATGAAATGCAGAAAGCTGATAAAAGACAAAGGATTTATAGTGGTTCGATCAACTGATCTACGTCCACTCTCCAGTCGTAGCACTGGAAATTCACTATAGAGTAATCAGGTACAAGTTGCCTACGATCTATCTCTAGCTGGTGCGACCCTTGTCCACCACTTCGCTAGATCAACCGCTCCCGGTCTTGTTCCCTTCTTCAACTCTGATCAGCTGGTGGAGTGCGAGCACGTCACTTCAACCTCCACAGCTTCACTGGGTGTTTAGTTCTCCCAAGAACGTATCTTCTCAATACGGCAAAAGCCCGTAATAACTCAAGTGCTGGCTGGCACAAGAGCTGCTGTGAACTTCCTCAGAAGAGAAAGAACACCAAAGAGATCAGTAACTTACAAGCTGGAAGCTTGAAGTCTCGTGTTTGATAAATCAACACACGGATAGCCTTTAGAAAGGCCTCGAAAGTGTTCTGCTTGCTTGCAATAAAGTTTCTGACTTTCGGTAGTTGAGCGAGAGAGAAGAGTATTGAATGTTAGGGAGCAAGCATCTTAAATGTTGGTAGTTCCGACCTATTTATAGACGCGGGATCCCATTCAAATCTTCTAGCCGTTTGGACACATCTGGAAAAGGTCTCTGTCCTCGCATGTCCTTCAGACGGCAGCAGGTAGGAATTTCCGGAAAGTGCCATGCTTTTGTCCACTTTATCTGACATTGATCTCTTTATGTCAGAACGGCACTATTCGTCAGTACTAGGAATCGGAACTGGTGTCTTGAACTGATAGACTTTAAGGTATCCTCCCTTAAAGTCATACTTTGTCAGTTTATTCCTCAGACGAATCTTCTTTTTGTCTCTAAGACTCTGGGAGAGAGAATCTGGAATTCTGCTGGTAACATCCGACTGGTAGATCATTCTGGTGATCTTGTGCTGGCAGTCTCTGCTGGTGACTTTGCGCTGGCACAATCTAAGTCTACCAATATGTCTGATGTTAACCTTTTCTTGGAATCTCCCATGACTGGTGGCTTCACCGCTGGTGAATAGTGTCAGTGAGAACACGTATTCTGCTGGTAGGATTTGTCAGCCGCCTGCTGGTGAAATCCTTCCCGACTGGTGAACAGTAACCAGTCATTAGCTCTTCTCATGCTGGTGAACAGTGTCAGCACGAGTCATTGTCAGCCGCCTTCGGATGTGACTTTTCCAACTGGTGAACAGTAACCAGTGGTAAGCACTTCTCATGCTGGTGAACAGTGCCAGCATGAGTCTTGATCAGCTGCGACTTACAACTCAAAAGACCTAAACAGGACTTTACATTTGAGACTAGAGCTATTCTAGAGACAAACTGACGCTGGTAGGACTTAGGATTTGATCCACCAAAACACCAAAACTAGAGTCTAAACAAGTAGCTACTGGGGAAAGGAAACTTTGCCAAATTTCCCAACAATTTCCCCCTTTTTGGTGCGATCAAAGCCTAACCAGCGAGCACTCAGCTGATGAGGAAAGTTACAAAGTATTTCAGGGTTTTACAAAATAAACCTATCAGATCTAAACCCATGAAACTACTTCCTCACATCAGCTCTAACTAAAAATCTTCCCCCTCAAACCAGGAGAGATATTGCTCGTTTAAAATATGAAAATTGAGATCAGAGCAAAAAGATTTAAAGTGTGTGATACGAGTGCTGGTGCTGATTACACTGGAAGTGTAAGTTCAGCTGGTAAGTAAATACTCAGACAATTTGTTGGACAATGAGGAATTGTCATCAACTTGTCAGTAATCAATCCATTTAATATGTTGCAGTTACAAGTACAGGATAGAAAACTGACTAGTCTAGAGATACAAATACTTACAACAAAATGGAGAAGCTAGACTATGGCTGAGAAGATGATCCTGGTGATTGAGTTCTGCTTGTGAGCGACCTCAGGATCTCAGTGAGCGCTGCCATATCTTGTCTGCTCTTCTCCCTTTCCTCAGCAGCAATCCTCCTCTCCTCTTCAGCAAGACGAGCTCTCTCAGCCTCAGCACGTGCTCGCGTACTTTCCCCCTCTTGGATCCGCGCCAAAAAGGAGGACACTCCAGCGGTGACAGAATCCATCTGTTGAGCAATTTCAGTGCGGAAGCTGGCGAAGCGCTGGTCCATCCTGGCATCAATAAGTGCAAGAAGCTGCGCAGGGGGATGGATCTCGGAGATTGGCATTGCTGAGACTTCAATGGAAGAGGAGGGCACATCAGTTGCGGAAGGAGCCGCTGCTGGTTCAAATACAGCTGATTCTTCCATTGGGGCTGGCTCCTCCGCTGGCACTGCAGCTGCTGCTGGTTCCTCTGCTGGTACATCAGCTGCTGCTGACTCCTCTACTGGTACATCAGCTGCTGGCTCCACTACTTGGACATCAGCTGCTGGCTCCACTACAGGCACTGCTGCTGGAGCTGGCTAGACTTGTTCAAAAATGGGTGGGGCTGTGAATTCCACCACTTGCCAGTCCATAGAATCAGGGACGAGATCGCCCGAGACAATAGGAACAGGGGGGACGGCAAGGGTCAGCCACAAACCACGAGAGGGATCCTCCTCTACTAAGTGATCCACCAGCAGAGCGCTGGCAGCCATGTCGAACAGGATAGCATGGTAGGGAGGGATCCTCGGGAGGGTAACCAGCACTTTGAGGCGACGGAGCGCGTACGTCAGCTGGTACCCCCGACTGGTGACTCGAAACTGGAGGAAAGGTCACTTGACCTTTTTCAGTGGCGGGAGGCCGGAGCGTCCAGTCAGCTGCCTATACTCAGCGATTTGCAGCAAGCGGCGCTTGATCCTCCTTGTAGACAGCTGCTGGGGGCAATCAGGATCAGTGCCCATGAAGGCATGAGCCCACTCCTCCTCCGCTCTCCAGTAGCCAAGACCCAGCCTGGCATAGAGAACCGCCCGCTTCTCCACTGTCAGCAGGCGCTGGCATCTGTCAAAAATCCTCCACCTCCGGAACTCTAGACATAGTTCCGGATCCACCCTCCAGAGTCGTCGGTAGCTGGATATCATTTCGTCATTGACGGCATTCTCCACCTCCGCCGTGATGTTCTCAGCATACTCATAGAGAGTGGAATTGTAGTATTCCACTGGCTGCAGGGGCAGGCACCAGTCAAGAATTCTTGAGGCATATACCGACTGGTGGGGGAGTCCGCTGAAGGGGATGATGTTGAATGCTGAAGGCTCAGGCACTCGTGAATTTAGAAATGCCATTGCCCCGCGGTGCTCCCACCGATGTACCCCTGTCACTCGCGACTGGAATGTCTCCTCATCAACCAGTTGATGCTCTTGGATGCAGAGCATGTATGGTCGCTTTTTAGTACGTGCACGCCTAGCTGGTGATGAAGAGGATGCTGCTGGTTGCCCGGAAGATGATGTCGAGGCATCTGTAGATCGGGGGCGACTGGCAGGACGACGAGCCTTATCATCAATGTCTGGGAACAGATCCCTTGGCTCCATCCTCTGCACCATGGAGTAATGTGTTACCTCCTCAGCTGGCTCCTGCTCTGGCTCCTCAGCCCTTGGCTCCTCTGCATCCTCAGAGTCTGAGCTCATGTCTGAAAAACTCGCCAGTTTTACCGGGGTGGTCGCCCGCTCCTCAACTTCTCCACTGGCACCTCCTTGCGCGGCCAGTGGGTCTTCCTCACCTCCACCACCCCCTTGCGCGGGTGGAGGGACTTCAGCGACCTCCTCCTCCTGGTACTTATCCACAAGGGATAGTACATCCTCATCAGCGCCCATCACCAGCAGGCGAGTAAAGGATTCATCGGATAAGATCTCGCCTGGTGCTGGTGCTGGTGGCCTCGCACTTGTGGAAGTTTCGGGCACATCCCACTTGCCCTTGGCCACCTGGCGCAATTGTTTGGCCATTTCCTCCTGACGCCTGGCCTCATGCTCAGCCTGCACCTTTGCATAGGCTTCATCGCGGGCTGCCAGCTCAGCCTCTCTTTTACGCTGGTCGGCCAAGGCCTTCAGCCTTGCCTGGGCCTGTTTCTTCCTTACAAGAGAAGCTTGTTGCTCCTTCTTCGCTTGCTCCACCAGCTTCTGAGCTCTGGTCTGAACCCTCTTTCGCTTACGGGTCATCCTCTCCAGCGTCTCTTCCTCAGTCAGTCCCAGAATGGACTTCTTGACTGGGATGGAGATCTTCCCAGACTCAGGGTCATATGCAACAGCTGATGGTGGCTGCTGATGCTGGTGAGTCTTAGGCTTCTTGTGGGATGGCTTCTTGGTGACTGGTACAAGTTGTACGTCCCGTGGGTGGATACCAGTCGCCTCAGCCACCGCGCTTTCCATGGTGTCGAAGAGAGACTCCGTCTCCAGCTTCCTTTTCAATTCTGCCCTTGCCTCTGCTGTCAGCGGGAGAGCCACAGCTGGCACTTGCTCCCCCAGGTCTTCTGAGTCCTCCTCAGAAACGACCTGTGCAGGGTCCACTGCTGACTTCCCTTGCAGCCTGCGTGGCTTCTTGTAATCTGGGCGAGGCAGCTTCACCTTCGTGGCTGGTATGAAATCGGAACCAACCAGCTGTTCCCGCTGATCCACGCCATCACCCAATTCCATCTCCAGGATGTGGCTGATCCTCAGCCCGAAGGATACGGCGTGAGCAAACCTGCCGTCAGTCGGAACAGTGATGTTCCTTTCTACATTTTCCAGCAACCGGCCGAAGAAGAATTCAGCCCAGTTGCCCTCAACCCCGTCGACAAGCGCACTCATCACTGAAAACTTTCGCAGGCTCAGCTCAGCGTACGATCCGACCTCACATTGCAGCATGCACACCACAATGTCGCACACCATCTGCCAATATTCTTCCATTTCGGACTTCCTCATTCCAGTACGGAAGACGGTGACTTCTGGCTTCTTCCACTGCGCCCACCTCCTCCGGAATTCCACTGTATTATCCTGATGATACGTGGCCACTTCCTCTCCTTCATTCCTCAGTCCGAAGAGATTGGCGAGGTATTCCGCGGTGACGGTGATCAGGTGGCCGAACACCGATGTAGTGAACGACTTCCTGTCGTCAGCTATCACGGCCCGAGCGTAGAACTCTGCAACCATATGAGGGTGGAAGGTCGTGGGCATCGCCGTGAGGTACTGACGGAGCTGTTCTCGATCAATCATCTCCATCAGCTCCTCCCCGAAATTTTTCAGGGCCAATTTCGCATTCAAAATTTTCTCCTTTTGGACCTGAGCAGTCCTAATCTGCGCGTTAGAGAGCTGTCGCCTGGTCGTCGGCCTGTTCAACTGAACCAGTCGGGCGAACGGATAGGTGTAATCGATATCCTCGATCTTCACTATGCCAGTATACGTAGGCATATGAGCTTCAGCTACTGGTCGGTCTGGTGAACCAGACGAGGATGATGTAGATGTAGATGGAGGGTTATCAGCTGTAGGTCGAGAGGATGATGTCATGACTTCAGAAAAATTTCAAGTTTCAGAAAATCTCAAGGGAAGATGAGAGAATTTAGAAAGATATTAGGGTTCTGAAAGTAGGGAAACATAAAGGTTAACCCGAAGGAAGTGATCGGGTATTTGTACTCGGGCCATGCAGGATCAGACGTCCAGGATCAACGCTCAGCAAGCGAGGATCGACGGTCATCAGCAGGCCCGGTTCCCTGTGCGACGTGCGCGGTCGTGCTGACGTGGGCTACGCCGTGGAGCTGACGTGGCACGCAGCGATTGGTGGCATCCAAGCGTCGGACTACGCAGACACTGTGTACATTAAATGTGGCATTAAATGCCGCATTAAATTCTGAGAGATGTACACGCTAGTCGGATTTGAACAATCCCGCCTTTTCTGCGACAGCTGGCATAACTGGTCATCAGAAGCATATGCCAGTTGAACACTTCCCCCTGTCAGCATGGCCTCCTTACCAGTTGACAACTGGTACTTACGACTGGCACCCGAGCACTTGGATAAATTGAGAGCTGGGACTCAATTTCATCAGTCGTAGGAAATGCTCCAGTTGTCTGCTGACAACTTGAAAGATTGAAAGAATTGAGAGCTTGGACTCAATTCACTCCGCATAATCTTCTCTTCAAGAAATCCACTCCTCATCATCGCTTGAAATTGGGAGCTGGGACCCAATTTCGCTTCAACTGATGGTTTGTGCTGGCAACTTGAAATGAGAGCTGGGACTCATTTCCTTAGACATTTGAGAGATAAGTTCCGCCAGTAGGAGCCATCAGTGATCTTGAGATACCACTTAAAATAAAAACAACTAAGAGCTTGGACTTAGTCGTAATCAGCGTCCTTCAGAAGGTCAAGAACAGAATGAGAGCTGGGACTCATTCTTCCTCATCATTGGGGGTCACATCAATCTCCATAAGACCGAGTTTGATGCACAACTCCTTGAATCTTGCTTCTGGAATGGGTTTGGTGAAAATGTCAGCCAGTTGATCTTCAGTTCTGATGTAGTCCACGCTGACATCCTTCTTTTCGACATGATCACGTAGGAAGTGATGTCGAATATCTATGTGCTTGGTTCTAGAATGATGAACCGGATTCTTCGTGATGCACATAGCACTGTTGTTGTCGCAATAGATGGGAACACAGCCAGTGTCCACCTCATAATCCTCCAGTTGTTGCTTGATCCAGATAACTTGAGCACAGCAACTGGCAGCGGCAACATACTCAGCTTCAGTGGTAGATGTAGCAACTGAGTGCTGCTTCTTGCTAAACCAACTGATTAGCTTGTGTCCTAGAAACTGACACGTACCACTGGTACTCTTTCAGTCAATACGGCATCCAGCAAAATCTGAATCTGAATATCCAATGAGTGTGAGCTCATCATTTCTGGGATACCATATTCCAAGAGATTCAGTCCCTTTCAGATATTTCACTATCCTCTTTGCAGCTTCCATGTGTGACCTTTTCGGATTGGCTTGAAATCTGGCACACACTCCGACTGAGTACGAAATGTCGGGTCTGCTGGCTGTGAGATAGAGAAGTGATCCAATGATTCCTCGGTAGATGGTAGGATCAACTGATTCACCTTGCTCATCAAGAAATATCTGACAGCTGGTGTTCATAGGTATTCTGAGGGACTAAGTTTTCTCTGGGCAATACTTCTGAATTAACTCCTTCGTATACTTCCGCTGGCTGATAAAAATTCCATCAGCTGACTGCTGGACCTGGAGTCCGAGAAAGTATGTTAACTTGCCCATCATACTCATCTGAAATGATGTCTGCATCAGTTGAGAAAACTTATCGCAGAGAGTTATATTCCTTGATCCGAATATGATGTCATCAACATAGATCTGCACCATTAGCATGTCACCTCCATCCTTGAGAAGAAAGAGAGTCCTATCAATCTTCCCTTTCCGAAATCCATTGCTGGTGAGGAATTGTGATAGCGTTTCGTACCAAGCCCTGGGCGCCTGTTTCAATCCATACAAGGCCTTTCTCAGCTTGTATACTTTGGTGCCAACTTCAAAGCCTGGAGGTTGCTCGACATACACCTCCTCTTTTAGCTCGCCATTCAGGAAGGCACTCTTCACGTCCATCTGGAATACCGTGAAGCCGTGATATGCTGCATAAGCAAGGAACAGCCGTATCGCCTCCATTCTGGCAACTGGTGCGAAGGTCTCATCGAAATCGATCCCTTCACACTGCCTGTAACCTTTGGCGACTAA